>JAXGGA010019843.1:0-19309 GCA_038373865.1 Uloborus plumipes
CTGCAGAAAGTAGAGATATGTCAGTAGCTAGCGTCTGGTTCTGTTTTGAATCCTTGAGTTGGATCAAGTGTTCGAATTTTTGTGAAATGATCAGTTGGAGATGGAATTGGAGTGTCTGGATGTCCGTTAACTATGGGGTCTCCAGTTGACAAGTGTCCATTGGTCAAGACAGGTTCAACCTGCGAGCCAACTCCATTTTCATTCAATGCAGTTGAAGTTGAAGAGGCAATAGGTGTTGAAGATTCAGATGAAGCCCCTAAAAGGAATGTATTTTGGTTATTTCTGGTATTTTTTATATTTAATATATTCATCTTATGCGATTAAATTTACTATGTAATGATAATTTCAAAAATTTAAGAAAATAAGTTCATTAGAATTTTTCTATTCTGAACACCCATAGAATCTAACAAAGTTTAGATTATGAGGATGTTTACTATAGAGAAAAATTAGGTAATGAGAGTTATACACTCCATTGCGTTTATAGACTTTTCAGTACTTTACCTGGTTAGCCATTTCAGTTGCAGAGACGGAGGTTCTAGGGATGACATGATGGGAAGTCACGGGCGGTCAATACGACCTCCCAAAAAGTATCCTTATTCGGCAAAATTACGGATTTTATTGCCATTTTTGAATTTCCGACAGTTTCTTTTCATTAGATGTATTTATTTGTGCATACCCGTATTTCATCATCCGGCAAAATTTGGAGTTCCTTTTGGCAAATTAAGAATTTCTACCCTCTCAAAAAATTACGTTTGTTACTCCTCTGGGAAATGCTGACTTTTCATTTGGTGGCTAGTGTAATGTCAAACTTAACTCAGTCAAAGGTCTGAGTGTTAACTTCAGGTTCACATCGCTCATCTATATAATTTTCTGTAATGCAACTTTTCCCACAAAAAGGACTTTATTTAACTTTATTGTCATCTTCTTAATGCCCTCCAACCATTGTGATAAAATTACGTCTAATCCTGACTTTTCAATTCGATTTATAAAAACTTCGGAATACAGTACGGCATAAGAACATGTTCAGTAAAGAGATAATGACTGCACAAGTATTAAAAATAGTGTTTATAAATCTGGGGTGTTCAGATTCTAGAGTATTCAGAGTACAGAAAGGTCAAAATGTTAAGAGTATGGAGTTTTGCCAGGACCATCCAAATGAGTTTAGATTATCGGACAGCTCACTTGGGAGGGTTCAGAAAGAGAGTTCACTGTATTTACAACTCAAGTCTCTGAAGTATATAAAACGGATCGCAAATGCAAATCTTACCCCCCAACAGCATCTCCTGGAGCAAGTTGTCTATCCTTGCCATGCCAAAGAGTTTTGCGAATTGAATCTGTTCAATCATTTGCCAGGTGATGGACTGAAGAGCTGGCAGAAGTAAAAGAATTTCTCCAAACCTTCCTCGGCTATCGTACTGGCGATCGTTTACGTAATCTTCCAAGCTCGTTTGGATCTGGTCTCTCAGAGCTTTAATTCTGGATGAATCCGAAAGACCTTTGGCATCTGAAAAAAAAAGATAAAGAGAAAACTTGTATAGCTCAAAGTAATTATTCTACAATAGGTTAAATAAAATTCCTTGCCAAATTCACAAAGATGATAATGTGCGTGCATCTTGTGTGCATGTATGTATGTATGTGTGTGCAATTTAATCAACGTTTTGTCCCCGATGTCGCTGTGCATGATTTGCCCATCTAAATGTAGCGTATGCTGTTTCCTACCCTAAAGGGAGAACTGAACGCCACGCGTTTCACTTGTACCAGTGTAATACCCGACCACGACTAAAAACGAAACGAAACTAAACAAATTTATAAGTAAAATCATGAAATAAATCTAATTTAATAACAGCAAAATTAGATCTCAAGCGCTTTTTAACCCCTATCTACGATGCGTAGATTCTCTAAGGGCCATGCTCCACATTGACGTAAAGCAGAAAAATAAAGCAGAAGCGTAAAATGGATTCAATAGTGTTCCTATGGAAAGTACCCGGATTTTCGGTTTCTGCTTTCAGTTTCGGTCGCGTTTTACGCTGATGTGGAGCATGGCCCTGAGAGTCTTCTTAAAAGTTGTGTCAATGCAGCTGTTATCAGCGATAAACTTCATAGTATTCAAGTCATTGTTAAAGAGGAATAAACCTCAAAGCTAAACATAAAAAATCTGGTATGAACCCCACACTACTTCCTTTTACGTGTAAATTTCTTAGTAGTTGCCTTAAGTGTTAAAAAAAGTGCTTGGAGTGAGCAAGGTAACAACTCAAATATTTACTCCCCTAATCTGCCACGAAACAATGCAAAAAATGTTTTACAATGGTTAATTTTCTAAATATTGCTAATTTTAATATCATTCAGTGAATTTTTCGCAAAATAGCGCCAAGTTGAACCCAAATTCAAAAAATAATTTTTTCGCCAAATTTGTCACCAACTTGGCGATAGGTCGCCAAGTTGGCGTCAAGCACTTGGCGACCAAAAGCTTGGCGACATATTGCCAAGTGGTCGCGCCAATTCATATCACTTGAGTCTGCATTGAAATTAACACTGATTTACCCCAAAAAAGGGGTAAAACACCCCATTGGGAACATTCGAATGCAACCACAAGGGGAAGGTGCACAACTAGACCATCCTCAGAGCCTACATACCAAGCTAGAAGCTTCTACGGCATATAGTTTTTGAGTTATGCGACACACATCCGCACATACGTATATACAGACGTCACGAAAAAACTCATCGTAATTCGTGATTGAAAAGGATTTTTCGGCTGCTTATATGTTGGTAGGTACATATGCACGTGCTGACAGGTCGAAAAAACTACTGTACATTCATTGGGGGGTGAACAAAATCAAAATTTAGACTCAAATTTGAGTGATTTTTTTTTTTTTTTTTCGCGATCACAATACTTCCTTTACTACGTAAAGGGAAGTAAAAATGAAGGAACTGTGAGTCCGCTGATAACCAAATCAAACTACAAATGGAAGGATTCCTGGAAATGTCTTGACTGATTCAATGCCAAACTAGATCTAATCCATTCAAGATTTAAATTGATTGTTCGAGGTTATCCCAACAAATAAATTTCGGCGAACATCGAGGAGGTACAATCTAGTAATTGCATGAAAATTTGCAGGTTTTCATGAAGGGACTTCAGAACAAAACTCCTGTTACAGAGGTATTGTGGTTGAAAAGGTGTTTAAAAGCTGAGATCCTTCAACTTTGTGCGATTCAACTCAGAGTGGGATTTTACAGAATCCCTTCTGAAATTTGTGATTCCATTTAACTTATTAATTATTCCTGGTCTTTTTCATTAGGAAAAAGATGTTTTAACGTATTAGAATTCTCCAAAAACTACTCAGTAAAATGATCGAAAATGTCTGGTAAAATGACATTTTGTGTACATAAGCTATCAGAAAATGTTAATTACTAGAAAAAAGTACCAATAAAGAACTTACAAACATACCTTTAAAGATATTTTTGTAAGGTAGCCAGAATTTACCCAAAGCCCTATGTCGCAATTTAAGAAGCTGCACGTCCGACATTTTGGGGCTAAATGCGGCTGTCTTCCTATCTCTGCTAAGCTGAAGTACCATGTTATGTTTTTTAATTGTGGTTTCTTGATAACTCCATCCAATCGAGAAGCACTACAATCAAGTAACAAAACACGCTACTTCATCATAGCAGACATAGAAAGATAGTCGCATTTAGCCCAAAGATGACAGACGTGTCGTTACTTTGTGATTTAGAGCTTTAGATTTACCTAGTACAATCGATCAATAATACTTGGTAAAAATCCAAAGGTACCAGAATACCTGATAATCTATCAGTGATTATAGGAACTTAAATGCAGCTATTTAACGACACCCACGAGTTAAGTGTTCATACAAGTAACTTTTGATTGCAAGAGAATATAATTAAAAGAATTAGCTATCACATACATGGATCGAAAAAGACGATGGCTTTGAGGCATGCGAATTCCGTGTCGTCGACTCGAGCTTCTCGAAGAGTTGTCGCCAATTCGTCAAGAATCCGACATCCGATTCGACTGATTTCTACTTCTGTGGACTGTCGAGGTATGACGAAGTCGTTCCCTAACAGTAGAGTATCACGGAGGTGCGCGGACCGACGTGCTAGTCCAAGCAGCAAGTGCTCTCCGGCGTGCGCCGCAGAAGAGCGACCTGTTAAGAAGTAAAAACAAACGATTTTTATTACCACCCCATTTTTTCCCCTGTTCCCAAATGCAAATAGGCATTCAGTAATGCATTGAAAAAAGAACGTTGAAAGTTCAGTAACGTCTTGCTGCTTGGACTAGCAACGTACCAATCAAAGCAGCAAGTGCTCTTCGGCGTGTGCCCGCAGAAGAGACACCTGTTAAGAAATAAAAACAAACGATTTTTATTACAACTACATCTTTTCCAGGTCCGCAAATGCAAACAGATAGTTATGTTCTTCAATGTAGAAACCTTTATGGAAGTTTAGTTTGGTTGGCTGGTTGAATTGGGTTTCATGGCGCAAGAGCCTTAAAGAGCTATACTGCGCCAAAAGTTTGTTCAAGTGGAAAAATGCCAAAAACGTTTAATCCCTTGATAAGTAAAGACATAAAACTTGTAGAATTTTGAAAGATCTGCCGAAAATAGAAGAAGTTCAGTTTTCTAGAGATTTTCGAGTAGAACATCGTTTTGTTTATGGATATGATTTGGGAGATATTTTTTCCTCTAAGTTTTGTCGTTTACTCCGATTTAGAAATATAGATGTATTAAAGACTTACTTGATCGTCGAGAGGTAGTTCACAGAAAGCGGGGATGTACTTGGCCCAGTCTACGAGAACAAGTAACTGTTGTTTCATGGACTCACAAACGTCTGCGATATTGGCGACGCGTTTTGAGGAGATGTCGCCATCGTCAGCACTCACCGAAGTCATCTGGAAGTAAGACATTAAGTAACATCAGATTATTGGAGCAGAATTCTTTACGCGAACTTCGTCTTCACACGGTAAGAAAATTCCGAAATGTTGCAGTTTATTTCTTTATAACGTGTCGGAATTTCACAGATTTCCATCAATTTCTTGTGAAAATTAAGTTTCTTAGTGGAAAAGTTTCCCGAATTGATACGAATTGCACATTGATAAAGTACCCTTCCAAACTGACAGTACCCGTCGAACTTCTTCTCCTTTCATTTCCTACTAGTTACGTGGTAGCAAGAGCACCCGATTCACCAATCTTGACTACAAATTGGTCAATTGACCAAATCGAAAACGAAAGCGAAATTAAGTTCGAGGCGCACGAGAACGGGGCTTGTCTCTCTATGTGTGATTTTGTATCTTCTACGTGTATGTGTATCCTAGTGCCCAGTATTTAATTTAAAACGACTGCTTATTTCACTCTGTAATGGCATGGTTTGAGTTCGATAAGAATTTCGGAAGCATTAAACTATTCCATTTCCTAAAATAGTGGAGAGAAAAACCAGTTAGGGAAAGAACATCACAGCCACCAGATCTGCCAAGGGTCTTGATAATAAATATGGGGCCCATAAACATAGGCTTGAAGAAGAATCTCAATGGAAGTTCTTTTAGAAGCAATGCTAAAGTCAAGTAAGACTTTAAATGCTTCTTCTGTATACAAAACCCCAAGTTTTTCTTAGAGGGCTTCTTGAAGCCTACCGAACGGTATGACAAATGCCTCAATGGTCCTTGATACTTATGTGGGAAAATAGTTATGCCTTATATTTATTGTCTCGTGCTATTTCTTGACTTTCTTCACACCTCAGTCCACAGTCGCCGGGGATTTTTCAACTCACCCTCGTACCTTGATAAAATAGTCTCTTGTAAACTCGAAACTGGTTTGGGTGATACTGTGTTACGAATGTGTTAGTTCGTTCATTGATTACTTGCTCACAAAGCTAAACACCTCGGGAAAAAATATTTTGTCTTATTGATTTCAGAAGGTGTGGTTGTGCTCTTACTTGTCTGGAGTACATCTCAGCGTTGAGGAGGACTGCAAGGGCGAGGCCTGAAGCAGAGGCGGATCCCTCGTCGTAGCTGGGACGGCGGCAGCTGATTCGGTCGCGCTCGTTCTGGACTGCTAGAGAATACAAGCACGAGATTAACTCTTTACGGGAGACATGGAGAATACGAGAACGGTATTTACTCGTTACGAAACACAGGAAACATTGACGATGGCACTAAATGGAGTTGGGTTACTTTCGTACTCGTTTTGCAAAAGGATTCCGACTCCAAATCTGCAGAAATTACCCTTTCGTATTACCCGAAAAGAGGCAAATAGTGTCAGTGCCGGAGGTCAACTTACCAGAAGAGCACTATACCATGATTGTACAAGAATTAAATGAATAGCTATACCACTATAAAAGTGACAACTCTCATATGAAGGGTCTCTGTAAGAAATTAAGTACCAACATGCTCTCACCTTCCTTTTTCATGCCGGCACGGAAGCACTTCTTGAGGCGACAATAGCGGCACTGGTTCCTCTTGTCCTTGTCCATGACGCACGCCCGCTGGAAGCGGCACGCGTAGACGTGGTTCTTGCGCACGGAGCGTCGGAAGAAGCCCTTGCAGCCGTCGCAGCTGCTGGCACCGTAGTGCTTGCCGGTGGCACGGTCGCCGCAGATCGCGCACAGCTGCTGTTGCTGTTGTGGCACGGCCGTTGGCGGCGGGTTGCTGTTGTTGAGCGGGATTCGCGGTGGATGCTGCAGGAGAGCGGCCTGGGATACTGCCTGGAGCTTGGCTTCTGCTATGGAGAGAAAGAGAGAGAGTGAAACATTTTTTAAAGATTGTTAACGCACTTGAAGAGATCAGGGAGAAATCTCGAAAAGTCAACCTTTCCAATGTTCGAAAATAAAAGGTTTGAATGTTTAAAATCCAGTTCTTTCGTCATTCTACCATAAACTTTTGGGTGGTTTTTCCCGATTCCTTCTTCTTACATCTTTGTTCTTGAAACATATTGTACATCTTTAAATAGAGTGACAAGTTCTACCAGTGCTGACATATTGAGCTCAACTGGAACATACACACACAAAAAAAGACATTTAGCCTTTCTTCCGTGAATCTTTATTTGCGAAAAACAAGCTTTTTAAAAAAAGGATGGTGGGGATTTTTAAGGCAACCAATTTGGTAACATTGGACCAATGGCTTTCGGAAAAGGCTGGAATTAAAGAGCGAGTTTTAAAGTTTCAATTGATTTATCAGATGTCTCTGTGTGTTATCGTATAAAGCCTACCTTTACTTTTCATGCAATTAGTCCAAATGGCGATCAAGGGAGAGGTAATTTAGCACTTTTTGATTGATCTTCCACGTCACGAGATTCAATATCATGCTATTTTTCCCTGTGGGAGGTACATAATGGATACTGTGCTTGCAAAATTTTTAAACGGCTGCTAATATTGATGATTTGTATAATTCAATTGCTTCTATGACTGCGTACATGCTGCAACGTGTGTGATATGAGTTTAAATACAGTTGCGATATCTATCAGACATCAGGAGGAGGGCACATAGAACATCCAGTGGCGTAACTATACCATATGGAGCCCGCGGCAAATTCTTTTGATGGGGCCCTATCAGTAAAAATCGTCACGTTGTACTCAGCTTAAGGCGACAAGGGACTATCATTTTTTTCTTTAGCAAATTTCAATGAATTTCTTTGAAATTTGCAGCATAGCTATATGTTGCTAGTACTAACACATACAAAAAATGTTCATTGAAATATTTAAAATTAATTTTTTTTTAATTTAAAATTTGAATTGTAACACTTTTTCTATATTATTCCTCGCGCCTGAAATTTCATCAAAATGACAAAATACAAGCAAAATGTGGAACATAAAACACCAGAAAATAAAATGATGGGAGTACTTTTTCCACAAAAATTAAAGAAAAAAAAAGCTAAAAGCTACATTTTTTTTTCTAAAAGATATCCATATTTCAATAAAACATAGCAAATATATTCGACACAGCTAATAAAATAGAAAATTTCTTCCCAACAAAAGGTTAACAAATTTCTTAAGTACATGGCAAAAAATTTTTAGCAAATTTAAATAATAATTTTTTCCACTAGACCAGTATGAAATTTGTAAATACGCGTAAAATTATGTTTTGAGAAAATGAACATTCACTGTTGTATATTTCATTATTCAATTAGTTTTTAATACAAATTCACCACAAAAAGCTATATATTTACGGCAGCAATAACATGTATTTCAATCATATAGTTTTTAGAAATATCATCAAAGAAATATCATCTTATCTGAAAGTCCCTTCTCACCTCAATGTTAATAAACTTCAAGATTTTCAGCGTACTCAATTACACGTTGTATATAACTGGCCATATAGGCCTCCTCTCTTAGGCGAGAGTCAATGGGCTATAATAGTCCCCACGCTAGCCCAATGCGGATTGGATACTTCACGCTCATCATCTATTCGCAAGCTTTTCGGTTAAGGAACAACACCGTGAGGAAACCTGCATACATTTACAATGAAATAAAAATAACAATTTAATCTCAATAAGATTTTTAATAAGAAAAATCTTTCATTCGAGATTTCTGTTTCGCAAAAGTGTCTGTAACATCATCAAAGTTTAAAGATCGGGCCATAGAATTTTCAATAGACAGAATAGCCAAGTAACATAATCTGTCTTGTCCCATAGAGTTTCTTAAATAGGTTTTTATTAATTTTAGTTCTAAAAGGCTTTTTGCTTAGGATGTGTTGAAATACTTAACGATTAACTTGGAATTGTATTATGCTCTTTAGTTGTCTCGCTTTGGATTTTAGGCAGAACTTTAAAAAATAAAAAATATACTTTTCAAATAAAATTAAATACTCAGGTACAATGTTAAAAAATATTTCTGAGCTAGCGGCCTCTTGGGCCGGCCCTCTTTGATCGGGGCCGTGGCATTTTGCCAGCCCTGCCACGCTATTGTTACGCCACTAAAAACATCTTTAGAACGATTTAAGTCCGTAAAAAAGTGTTTGTACAATTTTTACTCTTATAAATACACAAATTTAGAACTCCACCATTCTTTTTGAATCACCCTGTATAATGAGTTCATTGCTTTAGCAGACACAGGTAATAACTGCAAAAAACGGAGGAACATTAAAATGTCCCCACTTCTGAAGTGAGAGCTTGGAAAATTGCGAATGGTTCAAGTGAAACTCTTTGGGAATTTTTTTTACAGAATGTTCATAGACAATAATTTTAGGCAAGCGAACTTATATAAGATTTTTGAATGAGCAGGGTGTTTATAAAATTTTCCGCTGATGACGAAAATTCATTTAAGAGCCAGGGGCGCCTCGAACTAAAATATTTGGGAGGGGGAAAATTATCAATTTGCCGAATGAAGTTCTAATTTTACTGAATGATATAATACAAACATACACACATGTCGTACATGCATAACATTTAGTGAGAAAAAACATTAAGCATCTTTTCAAAAACAATTCTAAAAACTAAAAAGAACGAATAATCTCAATGTTGCAATGTTGTCTTCAAATTGCCGAACGGCAGCAAAATGTACCGAATACGGAAAGTTTTGGGAGGTCAAAGTGATCCTTCCGTGACCTCCCATCAGGACGCTCCAATTAAGATCTCTCATCCTTTTCTCAAACGCCCCTTTTTGAAGTGGTATCTTTCAAAAGTGCTTAAGCATGGCCATCGACAACGGACAGTAGCATCCATGCGGCAGCGATGTCCATTACCAGATTAAACTGGTCGCTACCAGTGCGTTACACAAGCACACACACTCTCAACCAAATGCTTTTATTGTTTTATCACCTTTTAAAAACACTGTAATCGTTCAATACACCGCCAACTCGACCATTTCGATCCATGGACAGCTGTTTCGAGCTTATTCTGCACTCATCAGCATGGAATACGAAAGTAGCCGAGTTGGAGGCAAAAATCCTCTTATATAGCAAAGAGAGCCAAAAACACTGGTAGCTAATGAGAAATTAGAATACCAGCGAGCGACCGCACTTGGTACGGTACAACTCGTAAATTTTTTAGGCAGTGCACAAGGTATAAGCAGTAAGTACGGTACTACTCGAGTTGTACCGTACCAAGAGCGGTCGCTCGCTGGTATTCTAATTTCACATTAGCTACCACTTTTTTTGTCTCTCTTTGCTATATAAGAGGATTTTTGCCTCCAACTCGACTACTTTCGTATTCCATGCTGATGAGAGCAGAATAAGCTCGAAACAGCTGTCCATGGATCGAAATGGTCGAGTTGGCGGTGTATTGCATGTTTCTGCCTTATCCCTTGCTTAGGGGCGGTTACTCACTGCTTATAATGTAATCGTTATTACCACATGAATAGCACGACTCCAACTCTTAATGAGTTTGTAGTTACCGTCATATATTTCTCATCGTTGTACGGGCAATACTTTTGGACATATGGTGTTTCGGAAACAAATGAATCATTTGTAGTAATTTCTGTACTTTTTTTCATAATAATTTGCGTATATAAGAACAAAAAAAGCAAAGAAAAGCGACCATTTCAACAAGAAATAAGAGAGAGAGAGACCAATAAATTTGCCTATGGTTGCAATTTACTCCTCTCCAGATCCGACACTGGCAATCTACACAATTCCAGTTCTGAGCCCAGGAGCGCCCCGATAGGAGGTCACTGTGACATCCCAAAACTTTCCTTATTCTGCAAATGTTGCTTACGATTCGGCACTTTGAAGGTAATGATGCTACACTGAGACTGTTGTTGTTTTTAATTTAAAAAAATGTTTTTTAAAAAGATACCTAATGTTTTTTCTCATTAAATGCTATGTTTTTTCGACATGTGTGTACTCTTGTACTTTATCATTCGGTAAAATTGGAATTTCATTCGGAAAATTGTTAATTTTCCCCCTCCCAAAAATTTTAGTTCGGGGCGCCCCTGTCCTAATTCTGACTTGGCTGACATTCCCTCTTAGGTGCCTTGCTTACGGAGTTAAATGTCAGGTTAATTTTTAAACAATTCAGTCAAAAAATTAAGTCCTAAATCAGAAATAAACGTTTTAAATTACAAAGGATTTTAGAGCTTCGTTCGCTAAAAGAAGAATGCAGGAAAATTCCTTAAAGACATTGATCTTAGTATTTCTTCAAAGAGAGAAATAATGAAGTTCAGGCCTTGTTATTATTCATAACAATGTCTGAAGCAGTTTCAAAACAGCCAACAAGAGAACAATTTCATTTCGCAATATTTTTGTAAGCGGAGACACGAAAACCAAAAACAAAACAAATGGATAGAAAAAAATCTTAAATATGACGAAAACAAGCGCCTATTTATTCTTGGTGTGTGTATGTTTTCCGGGTTGTCTGTTTTGCCTAGTTAAGCAATTACTCCATAAAGCATCATCGAAAATTCAGTACGTCGTCTGTAACTTAAAAGAGGCTGCGACCTTTGGACTATCGGGTTCTTATCAGATAGATAAGTCTGTGAAGTATGGGATTTTTATCATGCGGCGTTCCATTATTTGCTTCTACTGCAACTTTCCCGACGTCAGAGCAATCGTTCCAGAACGATTTACAGCGATATTCGCAGTTGCTGAGGAAAATCTGAGGATTGTCTTTCTCGGGATAATTCACAACGCTAAAACTTGCTCCGACAATTTTAAGATTGCGATGAAGAGCTAGTTGTTTCATATTGCGGCATTTTACCATCTTTTATGTAACTTTGTTTTTAAATTGCCTACAACAATGCGAATAAGTTTAATGATGCTGCTGTCTCAAGATCAGACCCGTCATTTCGAACTTTTGCCTCTGTTCGTTCGAAGGCACAATTATACTGAATTTAGTTTTTAGTTCTCCCTCATTTAAATTTTGTTGTTGCAATTTCGGATCTCAAACGACAACTAAAACATCGAATATCTTTTAATTTCATAGTGCCATTCTCTATATTTTCCATACTTTATAAGTATGTGTTGGAGTTGGAATGCTCCTTAAAAGTGTGTATTAAGAAGTATTACTTCCATCGCTGTACATGACTACAGGCCCCTATTCTTTTTGAGTTATAATGAACATCGATTATTAAATAAGCGTAATTCTTGAGGTTGGCCATACGTCCCGCTTTGAGATATCTTATCTCGTTGTTCCCGCACTTCATTGCACTGGCAGAAGAATTTCGAAATGTTCCTGGAAAATAATGGGCAGCTTGATGTGCCTACTTACTGCCAGTAATATGTCTGGGAAAAATCAGTAAGGTTTCCCCTTTAAAAGTTAGTGTACTTCCCAGGTCCGTCAATTTACGTTTTCCAAGGGGTTCAAAGGATGAAAAACACAATCCAATTTTATCGAAAAACAAACCCTTGTATATGCAAGTAAATTCATTCCTCAAAGCCGGGGGGGGGGATTGACCTTCCTGACCTCCCTAAATGACGGGCCTTATCCTTCCCGAAGAATTCAGAAACCTACCCAATAAAAACCAGTTCCGTTACGGCAATCGGGAACTTAACAAAAAAATCCGTTTATAGTGCCAGGTAGCCTCCCGTAGCAGTTTAAAAAAATGGCCTAAGCTAAGGCATCAATTGTAAGCAAATAGCTGAATAGCTTATTTAATTACCAAAGCTACTGCATTCCAAGACGACATAAGACCTTATTCGAGGCGAAGTCAATTAGAGCAGGCTTTAATCGGGCTAAAGTTGAAACTCTTAATAGACTCTCCATATAAATTCCAACTCGCAGCTAAAAATACTTTTCACAACAGTGAGAAGTCCACATTCATGCAACTTGCATCCATTCAGAAAACTTTTTTGCAAATAAACTTGATTTTCACATGACACAGGTGGAAACCCCTGAGATCCCGGAACGTTACCCAAAAGTGATCTACAACTTCTCGAAATTTTCTTACAGTATAAGATATTTTGAAAAGCCCCGTTTGCTGACTGAAGCGACACAGGGACTGGGAATGTTTCAAGCATTTCTATACCAATAATTTAAATCATACAAACTTTCTTATTTTTAATGAATAAATAGTGAGACTTTGTTTGAACGTCTTCTAGTGGCACAGAATATTTATGTCACTATTGCTAAGTGATATTTCTTGGAAGTATCGATACTCTTTGGATTATTTTGAAACTCCAATAAAGAAAAAAAAAGTCTTACGTGAATTCCTGAGCATCATATAACTTTTGTCCTCTTTGTCAAATTTGGTAAAGATCCGATGTAAGCTGTGGATTCGAACAAGTAACATACATACACATCCATCCATTTTTAACCTACTTTCCCGTTAAAGTGAAAGAAGTATGAAAAGTGGATTAACGCATTGTAAAAATATCGCTAAGGGCAAAAAAAGAAACAAAAATTTAGAAATTTTTTTGATATAAATATAGAAAAATTAGAAATTATAAAGTAGAGTTTTAAGATGGGGAAAACATGTGTGTCTAGCTGCCTGTACCCTCGTCTTCTCTCCCCAAATAATGACTGACCGATTTGAATTAACTTTTTTTTCGAAGGATCTCGACGAAGACACTTCATTCCAATATTTTACTTTTCAGTTTGAACAATTTTTCGGCCAATTTTGAAAAATTCAAAAAACCTAACATTAGCGCCTACGGGAAAACTTACGACCAATATAGATCCAAAACTAAAGACAGATTTCCTTCAAACTCAAAAGTTGTTGAAAAACTCTTGATAAAGAACATGAAGAAACAATAATTCTTTTTTTATTTAGATATTTAAGGCTTTTTTGAACAATTTTTCAAATTTGTGCAGATACTGGATATATTCGCAATTTTTAGTTTCAAGAAATTAGAAAAAAGTAAGTTTAATAAAAATCGAAATACTGTGTATCTCGTAGAGTTAACATTGACACGTCAAATATAAATATGACTGAATCAATGACTATAAAGCACAAATGATTTTACCAGGTCAGCGGGATGGAGGGAAAATGACAGAATCTTACTCTTAGAATTTTAGAACCTTCGATTACGACTCTGACTCTGCTGCCATGGCAGAAATGCAGGCTCAGAAAAAATGACTATCTCCGCCAGTGGCATACTCAGGGAATGGACTGATAGCGCTGCAGCCCACTCCGAAATTTTCCAAACAAATTTTTAAAATTTAAGCTGGAATTGTTTATTTGTTTTTCCTTTCGTGATGAAATCAACACATGAGATTCTTTTTTTTTTTTTTGAAAATAAAATTAAGTATGAGGCAAAATTAAGAGAAAGGAAAAAAAAGCAAATTAATTCATCTTCTTCTTTCTTTTTTTTTTTTATCTCTCCATTTTACTGCATGTGACGTGTATGGTTATCTTATAGTTCAATTTAGTTGACATTTATTCCAAATACGTTTCAGAAACACTGATTAATGCTTGTTCATTCATATAATTTTATTAAATAAATTTCAACAAATGTGTGATTGAAACCCGATATTAGAAATATAGTAAAATAAATAGCAAAATTAATGCTATATATAAGCTCAAATTTTCAAAAAAAATGCATGCACTTGCTTAAGGAACACCTTCTTCAACAAAGAAAAATTTTCATTATCATTTTCTATTTTCATGAAAACGCTTTCCTTCTCAAAAATAATTATATTGATGATGAAAAATATTCTTTTGGTGTATTTTTGTCATATGAAATCAAAATCAGCATTGATATCAGAAACTCAAAACTTTTACTTTTCTTTGCTACATTTTGAGGTGCTGCCCCGCCCCCTTCTCTCAAAGAGTCCCGGCTCAGCCCCCCCCCCGAAATGATTTGTCTGCGTACGCCGCTGAGCTCCGCAGACCTGGTTTCTACTGTAGAATATTAATTATTGAGATTATTTGTTGTTATTTTCATTCTAAAGTATTAATTTATTTATTTTATATTTTGCAACGGGAAATAAAAGGAAACTTAGAGAGCATTATTTTTACCATAAAGAGCTCTGCAGACAATTTGTTTTCCTCTCATGATTTTTTTTTTTTTAAGAGAACATTTTACTATTTATCTATTTGTTTTCTAAAGTAGGAAAATGTATTTATTTATTTATTTTTAATTGTTGGCTGGATTTTAATTAACCTTTTAACTGTCATGCCCGAGATAGTCTCGGGCATAGTTGGTTTTCGAAAATGTCACGCCCGAGTATTACTCGGGGTAATTTTTTTTTTTTTTTTTTTTTTGAGTGCATCGTATTGTTATACCCGAATATATATCGGGAGACGTTTATTTCGGCTTCATCTCTTTGTCAAACCCGACTGTTTCTCGGGTTAGTGCTTGAAAAAGTGTTAAAAATCAAAATAACTTGACAGTTAAATGGTTAAAATCGAGGCATTTTATTTTTACTCAAAAAAAGAGCTACTAGCAAAATCATTAATTTTTTTATTTGTTCATAAAATGCATTTATTTTATTCATTTATTTTTAACATGCAGTTTTTTGAAACGCTTTCTAGTTTTATATATTTATTTATTTATTCATTTTCGAAAACGAAAACCGTTTTCTTTATAGAAAAAAATAGCTGCATTGCTTAAAAGGTGCCTTATTCTTTTGTTTATTTACTTTTTCCGTATCTATTTCTTCAAATGAGAGAGGTATATTTTGTTTTTAGAAATCAGCTTTAAATGCTAAAAATTTATGTTTGACATAATTTTCAGTCTAGCTAATGAAGGGGCTAGCGTGGAAGTAGGCTCGTTTAGTTCTGAACGGAACTTCTAGTTGATACATGTACCAAGGCTTCACTAGATAGCGTTTTATACGCTATCTAGTGAAGCCTTGCATGTACTGAAGCATTTTTAATTTTCTTTGATATTTGATAGAAAAAGTGAGTTCACGCAATGTATTTATTAATTTATAATTAAGATTTCTAAGCTGTATTAACGAAATCTGTAACAATAATAGCAACAACGACAGAAACAATAACAATAAATATGATACTAATGGCAAGAACAATAATAAGAAGAAGAATACTGAATATTTTTCCCCTATTAACAAATTATTATTACTCCCTCCCCCCCCCCCTTCCCGTTTTGGTTCAACTATTGACGTTGGAAATACATCGAACACATATCCATCGATGTTGGAAAAAATATCGACCCTAAAACATTGGTGGTAAAAAACATCGATGACATGTCGATCCAAAACATCGACATCCACGAAGTGCAGATACGTTAAAGACACTTTCCCTGCATGGATTGTGTTTTTGCAAGTAGGTTACATTTACAAGCAAGAGTTCGCCTGATCGGCACTGAAATTATGCGTCAGCGTAACGACAAAAAAGTTCTATGGTATGATTTTTAAAATTAGCTCTTTAAATTTTAGCAATGTTCTTCATGTAGCTTCATGTTTAAAAAGCTGAAATAGTTTTGCTAGGCTTTAGAAAAAATAAAAAAACAATATTGTTTTTATTTTTGTTGGACTGTTTTCGGTTACAATCCTGTTGTCTTTTCTTTTCTTTTCTTTTTTCCCTTCTTTTTCTTTCTTTTTTTTTTTTTTTTTTTTGTACCAAATTCCATGATTTATCCCTCATTTTAAAGCTTATTGTGCCGGCCAATGACGCGGCCCAGTTTTTTCTTTTTTCAAAAAAAAACTTTATTTTTTAGGTTTTTTTTCCACATTTATTCAATAAATAGTATAAAAAATTTAGACGCTTTGGCGTGCTTGGATAAAGCGTCAGGCTTATAATGAGAAGAAATGAGTTCGAGTCTGGGCAAAAAATATTAGTTTAATGAGCTTTTTTTCAACAACAAAAGTCTAATCCACCTTTCAACAACACTGTTCGACAAAAAAAAACCTTGAAAATGCTTCTGGTATTTTGAAGGCTGATTCTTATGTAAAATGACCCCCTGAATCCGAATATGACCCCCGTTTTCCCCCATCACGTCCCAATTTTTTTTAAAACGCCCCCCTTTTTTTTTAATTTTTCCTTAGTTTCAGGGCTATAATATTTTTTTTGGAGGGGAAAGGAGCCTTATATTCACCAATAAATTTTTTTGAAGGTCAAGAGAGACTCAAAGTTTAAAATCATGAGCACCGAGAAAAACTCGGGGAACTTGGGGGGGCGTGGCCCCCCAAAATATTTGAAAAATCACCAAAAACGATCTTTTTACTCTAGTTTCTTTAAAAAGACCTTTAAAACATTTTTTTCGGTGCAGAACCAGAGTATAAGATCCGCTCCTATGGCTCCTGGGTCAGAAAAAATTTTCACGCTGTAAAATTTTTTAAAAAAAATAAAATAATGCTTTAAAAATCGCACTTTGCACTCGAGTTTTAAAGCAGGTCTTCAGCCAATAAAAACAAAATTGTGGCTGATTCTTATGTCAAATAACCCCCTATTTCCAAATATGACCTCAGTTTCCCTCCTCCACCCCCTCTTTCCAGAGAGTCCCCCCCCCCAATTCAGAGTCATTTTACTAATTCGGAGGGGAAAAGTACATTACGTAACCCGTTAACATAATTCTAAAAGGCAACAGAGGTTCAAAGTTCAAAATCATGTACATGTGTACCAAAAATATAAACTAGGGCGGTATACCTCCCCCCTCCCCCCCCCCCCAAAAAAAAAAAGAAAAGAAAATTCTATACTCTGATTTTTCACAAAAAAAAAAGGTTTAAAACGTCTTTCAGAAAAACAAGAAAAGAAGATTTGGGGGGGGGGGGTACACCGCCATAGTTTATATTTTTGGTACACATGTACATGATTTTGAACTTTGAACCTCTGTTGCCTTTTAGAATTATGTTAACGGGTTACGTAATGTACTTTTCCCCTCCGAATTAGTAAAATGACTCTGAATTGGAGGGGGGGGGAACTCTCTGGAAAGAGGGGGTGGAGGGGGGAAACTGAGGTCATATTTGGAAATAGGGAGTCATTTGACATAAGAATCAGCCACAATTTTGTTTTTTTTTTTTTTTTGGCTGAAGACCTGCTTTAAAACTCGAGTGCAAAGTGCGATTTTTAAAGCATTATTTTATTTTTTTAAAAAAATTTTACAGCGTGAAAATTTTTTCTGACCCAGGAGCCATAGGAGCGGATCCTATACTCTGGTTCTGCACCGAAAAAAATGTTTTAAAGGTCTTTTTAAAGAAACTAGAATAAAAAGATCGTTTTTGGTGATTTTTCAAATATTTTGGGGGGCCACGCCCCCCCAAGTTCCCCGATTTTTTCTCGGTGCTCATGATTTTAAACTTTGAGTCTCTCTTGACCTTCAAAAAAATTTATTGGTGAATATAAGGCTCCTTTCCCCTCCAAAAAAAATATTATAGCCCTGAAACTAAGGAAAAAGGAAAAAAAAAGGGGGGGCGTTTTAAAAAAAATTGGGACGTGATGGGGGAAAACGGGGGTCATATTCGGATTCAGGGGGTCATTTTACATAAGAATCAGCCTTCAAAATACCAGAAGCATTTTCAAGGTTTTTTTTTGTCGAACAGTGTAATCATATGTATTATTTTTCAAAAGTTGCTTTCTTAAGGGGGGATACGCACTGACTTTAATAATATTTCATGAAACCTCAAAAGTAAACATCATTTTAAAGATTTTTTCACCGCTATCACACACACAGCGAAAAAACAAGAAACAACTCACATGTTTGCTGTTATTCAAAATATTGCTTTAAAAAACGGGTTTTTTTCATTCCCTCTGGAAAATGCGAATGCTTAGCATGGGTCAGCTAGTTTTTTTTTTTTTTTTCATAATTATGCATAATTATTGTTATTGAAATAGAACTTCGATTATCCGAGACTCCTGAAACCGAAACTTCATTCAATCGACGTCGGTTGCCTTCAATTTATTTTTTGACTAGTGAAAAAATATCACTTCAAGATCACCGAAGCCCACCATTTTTCTTGTAAAACCTGAATTATATTAGCGTTTATACCACTTTTTGCCCCCCTTCCCCCCAGCCATTCAGTTATTGAATTTTTTTTATTTGTACTGTAGCGACTTTTGGAATCAAGCTGAAATAAAATAAGAAAAAGTAGTTTAAAAATGTTTAGGGTATGTTTCGCAAGCTTAGAAAAGTATGTTCAATTTATGAACAAAAGTATGTTTCATGAACAAAAGTATGTTCAATTTCACAAATTGAAAGAATTGAGAAACCTGTAAAACATTAGTATGTAATCTTTGACGTGCAACAATTGGAAAATTGCCAAAAGTTTCAGTATTAATGACATGCGAATTAAAAAAAAAGAAATAATTTTCAATAGTTTCACCGTTTTTGCCTACAGAGAGTCTTACTGCTGAACAAATGGAGTGAAAGATTTAATAATATAGGAAAAACAAAACAATGCTCTTATGAGCCAGGACTGATTTTTAGCCTACGTTCCTGTAAAAGTAAAAGAAAGACAAAAAGTGCCTTTATGCATCGTAAAAATATGTCGAAGTCCAAAAATAAAGGCATAAACAAAAAATTTTAAAAAAAT
>JAXGGA010019844.1:0-19307 GCA_038373865.1 Uloborus plumipes
AGCATTTAAAAAAAAATCAAACATATGGCTTTTGAATATGGCTTTATTGCTTCGAGAAATTACTGTAACAGGTCTTTTTTTCTTTTTTTAAATGAAGTGTGTACATTAATTAAGTGCTGTGTCTCTTGGGTATACTTAATAAATTTTTACAAGTGATTTTTTTTTTTCATTTTAATTTGAAATAGTCTGGTTTTTAATTTGTCAGATACCATTATTAACTCCCGAGCCCCCCCCCCCCCCCCGCCCAGATTTGTAAACTGAGTACTAATTACATTTAGTTTTGCTTTTACTCAAAGGGAAAAAAAACATCACTTTAAATTCTGATGTAAAGATTTTTAGATTGATAAAATAGCTAATTAATAGTTATTAAAACATTTAAACAAAACTACTTTAAAAACTAGATTTAACTTTTAATACTTTTTCAGTTTTAATATTTGTAACTTTTTTCACTCCATAAGTTAACTTAAAAGAATATAAATTAATTTTCATTAAATTTATTAATTTAATTTTTATTAAACTTGATTGAAAAGATAACTAATTGATAGTTATATAAACATTTAAACAAACCTACTTTAAAAGCTGGATTTAAGTTTTAATATTTAACTTTCTTCACGGCAAAACAAGTTAGTTTAAAAGAATGAGAAATAATTTTCATTAAATTTATTAATTTAGTGTTTATTAAACTTGATTGATAAGATGTATACATTTTTATTTTTCAGGATGAGAAACCTCATATGTTTATAAAAAATCTCAATAACCACTGTATTTGAGTTTTCGACGTTTTTGACAGGTTTTCGACATGTCATGTCAAAAACTGGTTTTTGACGTCAAAAACCCAACCCTGCCTTGCTCGCTATAGCTCTCAAACCCCTGGGAGCTGTCAATTGTTCCACTCAGATCTCTCAGCGATCCAAACTCCCCACTCTTAATCAAAACATAATTAGCAAAATCATTACAATATAGTACATGTTATTCCATATATTATAATAATTTTGACAATATATGTTGGGCAATGAATTTCTTTTTTCAGCTATATCAAAGTTGCCGAAATGATAACTATAACTGCTCATTATTCAGCCATTTTGCCTCAAGACTTGCCATCAAGACTTGAAATATTCAAACAATTAAAAATACTTTTAATTTCAAATGGTTTTGTTGAATGAATGAAATATTATGCACACATTTGTATAACAATAGTATTCCAGTACTACTTTAATCTATTACTAACATTAGATTTCAGGGTTGCCACAGGGAAAATGTCAGAAAAAAGTAGCAAAAGTCGCCTAAAAATACTAAAAAAGTTGCAAAAAAGTTGCCTTGAAAATAAAAAAAAGTTGCAAAAAAGTAGCCATGAAAAAAAAAGTTGCAAAGAATAGAAACATGTGACAAGCTAATTTGAATATGTTTTAAAACAAGTTCAAAAAATAGACAGGTTTTGAACTGATGCATTAAATTAAAGATACAAATGAAAAAAAAAAAAAACAAAAGAGTACAATCGAGGTTATTTACTTTACAAGACTACTACCATTCAAAAGAAAAAATAATAGGGTGAGTTCTGGTAAGTGCGTCCACTGGGAATTACATGAACACTTGTCTTGAAATGGCTTCTGCAACACATCGACTATGTTAGATAACTGTCTAATGATAATTTCAATAGGTAGAATTCAGGCCTGGATTCAATAGACGAAACACAATCAGGGATAACTTAAATGTCTTCAAAAAAACTCTTAAGTAAAGATTGAGACGGTTTTGTTTCAGATTCTCTTGTAGTCATACCAAGCAATTGAAGTCAAGAAATGCAAGTTGTTTCTTTTGAGTACTAGCTATTCATAACATACATGGGGTATTTTGATCAAATACTCTAACTAAAATTAGTTTATATGACGGTACGCACTTTCCCTTTCTTTAAAGTAAGGTGGGGGTAAGTGCGTACCATTATGATGGGGCAAGTGCGTACCACTATCATGAGGCATATGCGTACTATTATGCGGAGCAAGTGCGTACCATTATGATGAGGCAAGTGTGTACCATCACGTGGAAAATCCGACTCTCGTAATTCACCTTTAATTTTGCTTATAACTCTTTTATAAACCAATTATAAATCCGACGTCATTTCCATCAAGTATTTATATTAACATTGAATGCCGCAATAGATTTCAATTTTATTCATTACCGCTGAAATGTATTGGCTTTTAGATATCAGTTAGTAAAAATAGCGATCATAAGCTATACTTAATTTAAACCAGAATGACGGATGAAGCAATAAAATTAAGTGAAACACTAAATAAGGAACCAACTGATTCAAAAAACGAAGGTGGAGTAATGAATAAATTATATTCAAGAAAATTAAGAACACCTGGTGAAAAACTATTTGAATGTACAAGAAAAAAAAAAGTACAAGTATCACATCATGAACAATTATTTTCTTTTTTTCTTTTCTTTTTGCTCTTTATTTTGTGTTTTTTCTTACTGCTGCTGATTTTAATGAGAAACATATTTCAAACCGTATTTATTCAAAAAAAAAAAAAAACAAATGTTCACTCAGGTCACCTAACGATCTACCATAAAAATAGAATTAAAGAAAATCACAGGGGTACGCACTTATAACAAAGCTATTGGACGCACATGTCTCATCTTACATTTAAGAAGGGGTAAGTGCGAACCCTGGCTTAAACACAGACTAATTAATGTATTAAACCAAAATAAATTATGTAGACTATGAGTGATTATTACTAAATAAAAACAACTTACATTTGCTCACTTGGTCTTATTAAAAGGTCAGAGGAAGAATCACAGACAGAACTCTCTCAATCTTCAAATCACAGTTGTTTGCAAGACACGTGGGATATCACTGATTGCGTTTCATCCATGCAAGCAAGTGCTGATCTCTAGTATTAGGAATTATCCCAAGGCAACTACCTAACATATTTAATATGTGCCAGAAGTTTTTTCCTGCTCATATTCACATAATTTAAGATGGACGCACTTACCCCGCTAGGTAGGGAAAGTGCGTACCTTAGAATAGGTGTCATAAACCAGGTCACAAAACCTATGCTTATAGTTTATTTGACATATTATATGCTTGAAAATCTTAGTAAAGGATCTGGAAAAAAAACTAAACAAAACTTGTGAGTGTACAAGATTTTTCAACAGAACAGCATCCCTGAGAACATGAACTTTGAAAAAAAGGGTACGCACTTACCAGAACTCACCCTAATATACTCATATAAATACAGAAAATGTATTCCGAAAATCCATGTCTTTGGTTTTTTACAGAAAAATGATTCTATTAAAGCATTTTCCTTTTGTTCACTAAGCAATTTAATTTATTTTAATCATCTTCATGCTGTCTTTCCCTATTCCTCAACTTTACACTGCCTTCTCACATACCCTGAGCTATTCTAATACTTTCCGTGTCTTTTGCTTCAATAGCTGATTTTAGCCTCTAGTTTGCCTGTTTAAAAAGTACATCAGCTGATTTTTGAGTGTCCTTTCTCTCTATTTACTAGTTTGACTTTTTCTTCTAACTTTTTAACAGATCCCTTCAAACTTGACAGCTTTTCTTTTTCTATTTTTCTTTGTTTCAACTTTTCTTCATTTTCTTTTTCTAATCTCATTTGTTCTTCCTTCTTTTTCTTCTTAGTCTTCAAGGTAGAAATGGTATGATTTGCGTGCACCAAAGGTTAAATTTAAAAGTTCTTTATCAATTTGGAATTGTGTAACTGTAGAATAGCGCTTCAGAGCATCATATAATAAGCCTGTCATTCAATACACATTCCGACATCAAATATTTATCTTCCGAAAGAACTCTCCTGGATATTGAACCCCCCCCCCTCTCTACTTCACTATTACCGTGAGACTAAATGTGACTAAAAATGAATGTTACTTTCTCTGACGAAAATTAATAAAATTTGGGTGGCTTAGATAGATTATAATTCTATTAGCTTGACTAGATAAAAGATCCGATGAGCATATGATGTGCCGCTTTTACCATTAAAATCTGGCTTATTTGGGACATTGTTTCTCAAGAGGCTCAAGCACAATTCTTTGTTTTTTTGATGCATCCCGATTCAGTTGTTCATCTACTTAGCTGTCACGTGCTGTTTTTGACTCAAGTAGAAGTTTTGTAGGATAAAGGGGCGAATCGTCGGTTCGAGCCGTTTTTACAGTTCCTTCATCCTTAAGAAATATAATTTTTCTTAGCCTTTTTGATCGATACGCATGTCTGAATTTGTTCTCCACGAAGTAAAAAACAATGCACTATCATACGAGTCCAATTTAAAAGACGAAAAATTAGCAAAGTGATTTCATTTCCAAATTTCGGCTTCCAAACTTTCTCTTCTTCTTTACACGAGAACTACAGAGAGTTTGGAAGTTTGATTATTCATTCAGCAATCTCTGCACCTTATAGTCGAAGCAAAAAGCCCCACCTTTCCTCCAACAATTACCTTTCAAGAGATATTTGCATAAAATCTGACTTTTGTCTAAACTTTTGCAACAGCAAAAAAATATGTCTTTTGTACTCGTAATTTCCGATTTTCGTTTTGGTTATATTTTTAAAAATTCTAGACACGCATTTGGGACAATATTATCTACCCACAGTAGAAATTTGAAAGCATTTCGATGAATAGTTTTCTTTTTATTCATATATTTGCATTTTGTCTAAAGTATTGCATCGCACTGTAGCTGCCCTGTGTCCAGTCGAGGTTGCTGCAAAGATATGCACTGTATGAGGTTTCAGCTTCCGGAAAAGCTCAGATATCGGTAACGTACGAAGTATGCAAATCAGTCCCATACAAGATCGACTTTCGTTTTCGCATCACTTAAGCCAAGCCCAACTTGTTGATTGGATGCAGTGGATTGGTGCAGCAAATTACGTCTATTTAGGGAAGGTTTTATTCTTGAAATGAGAATGATTTCAAACTATGGGTGACAGAAAATCTCCAGGTCTTTCAAAAGAAAACTAACGTCGAGGGGGAAAAAGTATCCAAAAAAAGCAGATTCAGTGAAAAAAAGTAGCTTTTTGGCCTGTTTTTGCATAAAAAAGTAGCTAAAGTCGCCTTGTGTCCAAAAAAGTAGCAAAAAGTAGCATTTAAGTATCCTGTGGCAACCCTGCATTAGTTTTTGGTTTAATTAATTTTGCGTCTATGAGAGGGGGAACACAAGCAATTCAAAATATCTTTCTTCATTATTTTTTTTTTATAAATGATAGTTTTTTCATTATTGTGTATAAGCGAAGCGATAGGGTACTTTGCGTAGTGGCGTAGTCTATATCTTATTTTTTAGGGGACCCAGGATCATCTCTCAAAGGGTCTATACACATTTATTATTTTTCAGTAAACAACCTTCATAATAGATTATGCTATTTATTGAAATAGCTAATCAGTAATTAATAATCAGCTATTATAAATTTCTAATTCGCTCCTATTTGTAATTATGAGAACTTCATTATTTATGCATCAGTTGAACAATTCAATATTTTCATAATTAAGAGCCATAAATACTGAAGTATTTTTACCTGCAATAGCGCAAATAGTTCAATTAAATTCACACATCAAAAGTTTTAGCATTAAAAATTGAAGTATCTCATTTTCAAAAATATTTTCTTTAGTCATTGATAAATCAGATACTTTGATTTCACTGCATTTTGACATCACAGAGATAAGACTATTTAAGGGGTGGATACTTTTCGCAGAAATTCTTTCAAAATTAGTTTTTTAAACTAAATTTTAAGCTAACTCTGGATTTCAGCTTGCACCTTTGCGTAAACAATAAAAAAATCATTTTCGTTTTCGGATTTTGAAATCTAATTGACGAAACAAATTTCTGAACACATTATGAGGCCTTTTTTATTGACCTTCGCATACCGGTAGCCAGAAACACTTTTGTCATCAACATAACTTTGAGAAATGTTTTCTCCATAATTCAAAACATTCATCATTCCAAAATTAATAAAATATAATGGGTTATCAACGATTGAAAAACTGGACGATGCAGCCATTTTCAGTAAATAGAAAAGAACACATTGAAATCACCATCAGCGTTCATGGATAAGCGAAAGATAAACAAGTTCATCACGTGATGATTACCAGTAGCGCTCTCTGGTGGTAAAATGACTTCATTGAAACCCCAATTTGTTTGAACCATGGTTTGACTCATTCAACAAACGATAGGAAAGGGCTTGAAAATGTAACTCGCGCGTTATCAGTCAGTTCTTTAAGTAAAGAGATTCGACTGCATATGCACATTGGCACAATAATTCGTAAACGGAGTCTAATCACTACATTTGAATGGCGGAGTCATGCTGACGGCCCCATTTGGAGAGGGTCTTAAACTGCATTAACTTGAACCGATAACTTTTCTTTATTTAATTTTAAAAAAAACGAAAAATCTGAAACACATTGTAATGCATTTTTTTTATTATAGTGAGAGATTAAGTTTTTAATTTAACCACCCTGCAGTTGGGCATTCCCAGGAATACATGTTAAATGGACGAAATACCTCGTCATAAACTGCAAGGTGGTTAACATGAAAAAAAAATTTTTTTTTGAATAACTTTGTAAGGTAATAGTAACTAATTGTTTTATCACTCAGATATATCATGCTTTTTAGATGTCCCTCGAAAATTTTTATTCAAAAAAAAAAAAAAAACAAGCTTTAAACTTGCTATCACAGGAAGGAAAAAGTTTACTTTTCTCCAAAAAAGTATTTTCTTCCCTTTTGCACAGTTCAAGTCATGATGCATGAAGCATACCTGACAGAGTATTTAGTTTCCACTTCGCGTATATTCAACGTTTTTTCGAGCACCGAAGCAACGTATTTGCCCTGAAAAGGTAAGAATAGAGTGAGAGTCAAATAGACAGTCATTATTAAACATAAAAATTGCAGACACATGTACAAATTAAAATGTAGTGATACATAACAGATTTTAGAAACACATATTACAAAAAAAAAAAAAAAAAAAAAAAATCAAAACGTAAACAAAAAATTCTGATATTAAAAAAAGCATCATTGTAATGGAAACAAAAAAAAAAAAAAAAAAATGACACTTTTTACATTAAAAAGCTTGCCCCTACAAATTGTTTCAATTTTAATAAATTTACTATAAATAAGAATTCAAGAAATGACCACTTTTTCCCCATATAATTTCAGAAAGAACAAAAAGGTAGATCAGTTTAGAATGGATTCACTGTAGAGAACTGAAAAACTCGATGTTAACATCGTACATAATATCGCCAACTGTTACATACGGAAATTTTAAGTAGCAGAGCTATTGGCGAATTTACTTTTTTACCTAAAATATTAGTTTTAATTTTTTCAATTGTAATATTAAGTTTTCAGAAAAAAATGCAATCAAATATTTATTAATTAGAATGAATTAATGCTTATATTTACACATTACAAATATTGCAATTAATGTATATTTATTAGATCAAATCCCTTTCAGCTTTAACATACTTTTGGAGTTTTAGGCAACTTTGGACAAAAAAACCCACCTGTCGTGTCCAAAACCCCAACCTTTTGAATAAGCAATCTTGATTGCTAAGCAAGCAAGCCTTGTTTAAAACGGCAATAACTTTTGAACAATCAAATTATAGTTTTAAAAAACTAAGAAATACACTTTTAGAGTTAATCACACTAACATGCACTGCTAATACATTAACATGCAATATAGTTTAGCCTTTAGTGTTAATAATAGTATTAAATATATTACTTTTACATTTGCAAAGAACGAGAATTTTATCTTTTATTCAGAGTTACATAAATACTGACAAAAAAACAAACCCACATGTGAAACTAATAGAGGCATATTAAAAAATAGGAAGAAGAAGCTGAAACCATACCTCAAAGCTGAATGCTATAGTATTCTCTGCCGGAAGAACAGGCTTCGCCACCATGTGGATATTGGAGGCTTTCCTCCCTCTCCCCTCGATGGAATAGAGCCGGAAGTGATCTGAAATTATCGACTGGTGAGTTGACCGAGCCAAGAACAAAAGTGTCGACATCGATGTTTTGAGTTCAATGTTTTTCTCCCCGTGGCAGAATTTTTTTCCGCTTTCGGCGGCAAACTTTCTAGGCCTTCTGCAATACTAGAATATGCTTCAATAATAAAGATATATGCAACCGTCTTTTTAGTAACACAAGCTGATTATACTTATGAAAATATTAACATCATTACTTTCGCTTCATAGTTTTTAAAACTAACTCACAGTTTGAGCAAAAATTATTTTCCTTTGAAATAAAAATGGTCACTGACTTCTCATTACTTAAGGGTATATTTCTACTCTATCTTGATGCTTTGGTACAGCTAGCCAGTTCCACTGTTTCAAACATTAATTTAGTACTATTAATATTCCAACATGTACAATAATAACACGAAATAGGTTTTGGTTTTTTTTTAAATAACAGCAAAAAAATGTCTGTTATAAAAAGAATGTGTGAATATGTCATATCTGATTTTGAATTAAAAATGTACTATTTATGATGAGTTTTATGTCATTGTGGCCGACTACTGAAGCACTTACCCTACTTAGGGGGAGGCCTCTTCAAAAATGTCAGTCAGTTTACCTGTGGAATTGTTCATATGCAGTTTTTTTAAACACTCTAACCATACTAGTAATCTATAGTACAAATACAATGTTAAAGAAGCAGAATTACGCAGGGATACTGCAGACACACGTTTTAATGTTACAAGGAACACCTTTTTCAATGCAAAAAAATTTTTGTGAGCTTATAGATGTACAGACATCCTACAAAAGCTATGTGCATCCATAAGATAACAAAATTTTTTTGCATTGAAAAAAGGTGTCCCTCGAAACGTCGAAACACGTGTCTGCGTGTTTGTGCTTCTTCAACATTGTACTTGTACTATAGATTTTTGAACAAAGGTATTTATTTACTTCATACTGGTAATGTTTCCCCCAGATATTTTTGGGAGTGCACAATCCCCAACCCTCTTCCTTGCACCTCTTTGGCCCGTTGAAGTTCAAAATTACTTATAGTATAACTAAGATTTAACGATTTCCTCAATTTAACGATACATTTCACTGGTCCCGATTCGTATGCCTTGAATTTAATGTTAAAACTTCATCAATTTAACGATGATATTGGGCATGGCCAAATTATCTCTCATCAAAAATACAGTAGTATCTATTAAAAAAAAATTCTATAACTATTTTACTAGCAAAAGCACTAAAAACTATTTTACTAGTATGTCCCGATAGTAAGAAGATTCATCCCTCAGCAACTTCCAAACTTCTAGCATTCCAAACAAAATTTTTTGCGCCTTGAGAGAAGAGTGACCGATCGAAAAAAATGAAGTCGAAAAAAGTTAAACAGTTTTTCTCAATCCGAGAAAAACACAAACATCAATGAAATACTTTTTAAAATAATATAAATGCATGGTTTTCTTAAAGAAGCAAAAGAACTTGTTTAAGCATTCACTTAATTATCAATATTTTAAGCCGTTTAACTTATATTTTTGCTTTCCCGATTTAACGATATCCTCGACTTAACGATAATTTTTTACAGTCCCTAGGCAATCGTAAAATCCAGGTTATATTGTAATTACAAAAACGAGTCTTCATTATCCAAAGGTAAAAAGTCAGAAAAGCCTTACATTGAGGCCAAACTCTCTCGTTTCCCTTGTCCACTAGGGTAGCATGGGAATAATAATTTAGTAAATTAAATTTTTGAAGACAATAAAACTCAAATTAATAGTTTTTTTTATACTTTCCTTCCATTACTCAATTTGTAAAATTTTTGTTGGCTCAGAGTTTATTTTTACAAAAAATTCAAACAGTTAAACGGACAAACCTTCGTATTTCTTTGTAATAAACCATGGTCCGTTGGCAGATGGTGCAAAAAATGCTGTTACAGGCATACAACAGTTCAAAACCTATAAAAGTTTTTTTTTTTTTTTGATTCACCACCACAATCAACTACATATTTTACAACAATTTATTGTGATTACTTTTTGCAAGGAAAAAAAAATGGAAAAGAAAATCTTTGTGAAGCTGAAATGCGAAAAGAAAATTTCTTGTACATGAAAAATGATTGAATGAAATGTAGATGAAATAGCATTTTATCAAGCAGATAAGACAAAATTGTCAAAAATTGAATTTGAAACATAGAAAAAAAAAAGAAATCACTGCTATTATAGAGGTTACAACAAATACATTCATCTTTTATGCATTTATTTTTGTCAAACAGAGCTTCAAAAAATTCCAGCTATATTTATTCATTAATAAGTGAAGCAAAAATAAATATTTTATTTACATAATTTTAAGCATAACTTTTCACTCAGAAACGTACAAAATAAACCTACAGATTGTAAGAGTCGGTGATAAAAGGCTAAAATAATAACTTTACTAGATGTACCAATGCTAGATATTGAAATTGATATTTTATACATGAAGTTTTTAAAAATTCCTCACTTGTAAAACTTTTCCTTCACTAAGATCCCATCTGACAATAATGCCATCGCTGGAGCAACTGAGGATCTGAAATGTTCAGAAAAATATTATCATCAATGACTCTAAACATTAAAATTCAAGCTTCATTATTAACTAAGCAATTTATAAAATTTTGCAAGGTCTTCGTAGTTATAAAGAAATAAGAGTTAATATTTTCAAAAAGTATTCATTCTCAAGAAGAGCCTTTTTCTTTTTTTTCAAATCAAATTCTTTGCAATGAGTCGCTTTTTCTACTAAAACTTTTTGCTGGATTCATTCTGCACCGCCATCCAGATTTTTTTTTTCATTGGGAATTCATTTACCTAAAAAGAAATTTTGTCAATGGTCCATTTTGTGGCGGCTTCCCAAACAGGACGTACCCAGATACAGTAATTGACGTCGGTTCATACAAACAAACATGCATTGAATTACAAAAGCAAAATAATGATGCCTCCCACCTGCAAAGGGTTGCTCTTGTTCTGCCTGATCGCAATCACCTGTGATTTGTGATGGGTCACTGTATGAACGCATTCTCCGCTCAAAATATTGAAAATCTTGATATCGCAGCCATTAGATACGATTACAGATCTGAAAGTAATGTAGACACGGTTAGTTAAATAGTTGAACAAACAAATCAATGAAATATAAAGTACGTACAAAAACGATTGATATTGCATACAGTATACTTGCCAAATTGTAATACTTTTTTAAGCACTTCGCAACCTCATTGATAAAAAACTTGCTTAGAGTGATTAAAGAAAGCACAAAATTAAGAGTAATGTAAAAACAGGAGAGCCAACTTAACGAACCCCTTCCTCCCCTCAAAGAGTGACTCGGAAAACCCCACATAGGTGAACTATTAATTCTTCTATTTAATGCTCAATAAAAGTTGCATTTCTTAGAACATTGTTGTTTATTCCTAATGCAATACTCGTCGGTTGACTGAATTAGCCGCTTTAATAAATCAAATCCTCAAAAACAGAACAATATTTAACTGTATTAAATTAGTCGCTTTATAAGATCAAAACTGCGAAGAACAAGTATGATTATTTGAGCTGTGGCCACTGTATTTGAGTCAAGTCAAAAGTAAGAAAATTAAAACCTAAAAGCAGACAGAACACAATCAGGAGAAATTTAAATCGAAGTATTGCAATAGTTTTGAAACTTTTCTGGCATTAAAAAAACTGTAATACTTACAGTGAATCATGAGTAAACAACGATTTTGCGTTAATGATGCTGGCACCAACTTTTAGTTTGACTTTCAACTCACAAGGCTCTTTCTCGACTTGATCCAGTGTGTTTATAGCCATTTTGTTAGTTCCTAAGTTTCATGTCAAGATTGTAATTTACAATAATTGAATAACGTGTTTTTCTAATTTTCTTCCATTCAGGATTTGCTTATTAGACATGCGCGAATGCATGCAATGTGTTGTTTAGGGAGTTGCAGTTAATACTGATCACAGCTACACTTCAAAAACAGGTATGGAGCTGGAATGGACCTGTTTCACGTGTCGTCACAGGTCACATGGTGTAGGTGTCACGTGATCGCGGTTTGCTCGAAAACAGTGAGAATTCGTGTTGTTAGTTAGCGGCATATTTTTTGTTTACCGTAATTGTTGTGAAATAATCATTCTGCTGGTGGTTAGTTGTTGTAACGAATGTACTTTAAAGATAAGAAAATCAAACTAGATTGTTTTCCAAGGATTTCCGTCGAAAAAAACGTTGTTTTGAACAGCTTGTCAACACAGAATGACAAGTCTTCGCTACGAACGAATGCAAACTTATGAGTTCCCATTCCTATCTCAATACTTGATGAATATTGTGTTTAATACAAGCCATTAACCAAAAGATGGGTTGTTTTTTTAAAGAAAATGCACTTCTCTCGGCATTTTTATTCGGTAAATATTTTTGAAACTAAAGCGTATCGTAGCACATATGACATACTGTAAGTACCACACTTCTTGCTCTGTTATCGAATATATGTGACATTCAAATGCCTTTTTAACAGATTCGAATGTGCACTTTGAATACTTACTATTTTCCCGCATCATAACACGTATTTCCAGTTGATTTTTGACATCAAATTGACATTGGTTATGATACTTCTTTTCTGAAAACTTCATGAAGTTCAAGCCTAAGACTTTGAAAAATTTGTTGTTGAGTTTTTTGGAGTATCAAGTGTATGGATCATAACCATGATTTCAAGCAATTTATCGAAAGAAAAACAAGAATCGAAGAATTACTACTGCTTCTTCATCACTGGATGGCTATGACAGGGAGATTTGGTGTCATATTTATAACCAATTCCTCTGTTGTAGCTTTTCAGTTTACCTGGCCAACACTCTGCAGTTTAGAATTGCTTTCATTTCCTTGCTTGATGCATTGCATTTTTATTTGCCTGAAAAATTCTACGTCAAAACTTTCTGAATGCTTTATTAGAGGTAAGATATTATAAAAATACTTTTGTCAATGATATTTAAGTCATTCCAACTATATTCTCTGGAAAAGAAAAAGTAACTCTGAAAATTTAGAAGTTTGTCTCTTAAATATAGGATTGCCGGTGTAAAATCAAGGATTGCTCTAGGGGCAGCAGGGGAGGGGGTATTATAGATTACACGAAGAATTGAAATTATATATCAGGTACTAATAGGAATTAAGAAACTTGAGTCGAAGATTGAAACACTTTAGCAATTATTTGGGAAGTCGAGGAAGTTGAAATGTTATTTGACTGTTTGAACTTTTTGCATATATTGCAATAGTTTTCATGCCATGTTAATTAGTTTATTCATAACTTAACCTTAAGATCAATGAACTGTAATTTTGCTAAATTGGAACAAATATTGTGGAATTAAATTAACATTGGAGATTGATATCCCACTATGGTAAAGTAAAATTATAAAATCTATTCACATGAAAGTTAAAATTCAGATATCCAAGTTTAAAATGTTTCATGATTGTCGCAGTTTTTTAGAAATGTAGGAAAGCAATATTAAACGCCATCAACTATTTAAATATTTCATGTATTTCTATGCTGTTTTTGCCATTTGCCCTATATATTTTTTTCCGTATTCTCACATCTTATGATCTGATGTCAGCCGCGTCGGAACAGGCCTTTGGGAGAGGCTTGGAACGGCAGAGGGTTTTTTCTACCCTCTAAAGGGTACATTCTGGTCCGCCGCTTCCAGCACAGGGACCAATTTTAATACCAACCTGTCCTTGTCTCCCGCACACCGATTGCATAGTTTTATACCGTCGTTTCGTTTCCTCTCACTCACACAATTACAAACTTCGAGATAGATACAGTGGAAATTTGGTTAGTCGACACACGGATAACTTGACTACCTTGGTAAGTCAACAATTATTTTTCCAATGGTTGGTCTAATGTTAATTTCAAAGGGGGAAAACCTCTTTAACTTACACAGAAATGTATAGAAACCTCTATTAGTCGATAACCACTTACTATTTTAGTCCAATTTTCGTTACAGATTCTCTTTCACATTGAATATTTTTGAGAATTTCGTGGTTTCTGGGTCAACTAACTCCTTCTTTTCCGAAAAGAGCTCTATTAGAGCCTGTACCTAGAGGAGTCCACCACTACATTGTGCTTTTGGTACAGTATCAGGGCTTGGAAGGGGCTAGAGAAATGTATTCTGGGGCAATTCGCAAGAGAATGCGTGGACACTTCTTACTGCCTCACACTTGTTTTTAAAACACGTGTAAACAAGGCTTTTCTCTTTAATTAACTCGATAGACTAGAAGTTATTACCTCTTTTAAAGAATTATGGATTTATTCTTCATTAGATATTCAAACTTGTCCCATCTATTTTGTTATGTTCTCTGAAAACAAAACAATGAAAAAAGACAGGAAAAATCATTGACTGAAAGTTGTATCCATAACGTGCATGGTGAACATTACTAAGAACTAAGGGTATATAGTAATTGAACAACAATAAAAACCAAGCCCATATGCGTGTAAATACACTAATTTCTCAAAACCAGGGGGACGCAATTGCCCTCCTTCAGCTCCCTCTTTATGACAAGCCTGCATATAAAAAAAGTCGAGCTGGGAGAATATATATACTTCACAAGTGTAATGACCGGGGATTTAAAAATACTATTAAAAATATCAGGGAATATGTCGTCACCCGTGATGTAAGTAAGCATATCTAAGTTTGTCAAGCTGTGGTATTACGGGATTCTACTTGATAATTTTTATTCTTTTCATAATCTAAAATTTAGGTAATTTTTAATAAAATTGACCTAACTTATGAAAATCAATTATTCAAACGAAGTAAAATCCATACTTCATTGTAAATTCCAAATGATACTGCTCCAAAATAGTCGGCCCCACTTAAACGAATAATGTCGGTTCCAAGAAATATTCGATAAAGCGGGGTACTCGTTTAAGCGGAAATCTTTAACATTGTCTATGGCTGGGGTAATATTCGGTTCTGGGATGTGTTTTATTCATCGAGGTATTCGTTTATCCCTCCCAATTAAGCGGGGACGACTGTACTTGTATTTTATTCATTTTAGTGTGAGTGTGAAGAATGATGCTGGCATCATATATCAATTCCCTTGCAACACAGTTATTTGAAGGCATGTTTAATGATATGAATTTAATATTGTAATTTTGCACATTAGCAATTCTTTAATTTTAACATTAACTTTTAAATAAAAGTTACTTGTTCTTTTTGAAGGATTTGCTGATAAAGGTGATATGTAAGTGCTATAAGTCTTAGTCCTTAGTCGAGTTCTTCACTTGAGTGAGTGCGCTTGATTTCAATATGCAGAATGTAACTAAATTTCATTACATGAAAATAAACTATAAAATGGTATGGGGAAGGAGGGGCGTTGTGCCCTAGTGATCTAGCAAGCTCGCGAGTGGTAGAGGAGGTTGTGGGTTCAATTCCCATTGGTGACCTGGATGTGATTTCCTCTTTGTACTAGAAGGCTTTCTTGTGCGTTAATAAACTTTGAAAATCTCTTCATACTTATTACTGCTAACATATGATCCACCCTTTGGAGGTTATGCATCAGCCCCCCCCCCCCCCCCACCTTACAGAAAAAAAACAACAGAAACTAGGGCTGGGCCTCTAGCTTCTTACTTGTCTGACATCGGCATACAAGATATGGGAAATATGGGACAAGCACGACACACAAATACACGAAATATTTAAATAGATAACTAACAATATTATTTTCTCATATTACAAAAATAATTGAAAAAATCTTGGGGGACTCCCCACTCGAATATCTGAATTTAATTTTTTTAGTGCCTGAATTCATAATTTTTATATATAATAAGGTCAATAATGGAATGGAGTATTGATCTGAAAAGTTTACTTAATTTTGCAAAATTAGTGTAAATTTGGTTAAATAACAGTAAATACTTTTTAAGGTTTCACAAGTTTTGGATAAAATCCCGGAATAAATGAAACAATGCATGAAAACTTAGAACATGGTGTACTGGTGCGCCATTTTCACAAATCTGTTTGGTGTTATCGCCTGTTGCAAGAGAGGAATTCCAAGTGCTTGGACCTCACGCAGGGAAACTTTCAGACGTAAACACGCTGTTTTGTGTCTATTAACACCAAAGGCGAGGGACTCTCAGAAATGCGAGCAAAATAGTCAACAAGTGCTCGTGTTCCTAGAAATCCAGCCATGTGTTTTTTGTGATCATGGTATAATGGCAAATGGTTGACATTTGTTGCGCCCAGCGAGAATTCCTGTTTGGTGTGAAGCGACATGCAATGACACTTTTCGGAGCATAAATTCGAAGGAATGTAAACCTCTCTGACAAGAGAACGGTAATAACTTTCTCATTCTCGGATAAACACGGACGGTCTAGGACCCCCCGAAGAGACCGGGATTCGAGATGAGGAGAGAAGACTCGGGGAGAGCGGACAAGATGGTCATGCTTGTCGTGCAGTGTTCAAAATATCTACTTGTACAAATTATGTAACATAGCTGTAAATACTGTAGAAATAAATATGCTAGTATTTTACTTGCATCCTCTGTTTCAATCAACTAACGAACAGAGTAGCCAAAACGTTACAATGGGAATGCTCAAAAAGTTCGGTTGAATAGCATTTTACTTTCTCGCATTCCCAAATAATAGCAAAAAATCTCAGGACCTTCCCACTCAACTTCGTGAATTCCTATTAGTACCTGATACTGTCGTCCCCACCTCATCGGGTAACGGATAAACTAATACCCCGCTTATACGAATAAAACCGTCCAGAACCAAAAAATTTCCCTATAGACACAATGTCAAATATCCCCTCTTAATCGAATAATTTCCCTGGATAATCTTACTACTATTATATATGCGAAAGTTTGTATGGATGGATGGATGGATGTATGGATGGATGTATGGATGGATGTATGTTTGTTCCTCTTTCACGCAAAAACTACTGAATGGATTTTGATGAAACTTTTACCACAATGTAGCTTATACATCAGAATAACACATAGGCTATAATTTAAAACGATATTCAAAAAAGTTCGATCGGTAGCACCTTTTTCATTCCAATTTAAGGTACATTATTTCTCATAAATCAAAAGGCATTGACCAAACTAATTCAGTATTTAGTGTATCATCTCAACTCCCTGTCGAAAGCTATAATTGCGGGCATCATTTCTTCTTTCCGTATTTAATGTTCAAGGCTTTTCTCAAGTCAAATCATGAAGGTTTTTTTTCCAGCTTCATGGGGAATATCCAGGCTTTTACCATGATTTGTATTTAAAACGTTTTGTATAGTCTTAGTTGTATAAGTAGAATATTTATCCTTAAGCAATGTGTTTCTTAATGTGCATTGCTGCTTGAAAATATTATTTCTTTAGAAGAAATTGTATTCCTTTATTAGTAAATTGTTCACTGTATCAATTATTTTCACAAGTTTCGTAAATTTGTCGGTCCTGCTTAATCGGGTAACGAATAAACGAATAAAATATCCTGGAACTGGATATTTCCCATGCCATAGTCGCAATACTAAAGATTCCGCTTAATCGAATTCTCCGCCTAATCAAATAATATTTCTTGGAACCGACAGTATTCGTTTGAGCGGGGCCGACAGTATGTGTTTTAGAGTATCGGTAATGTAATCGCTTGAAGAGATTGGCAACTAATAAATGGATTGGGTTCATTATTTTCCAATTTAATGGAACTTTAAATACAACTTTGCGGTATTTTTAAAAATTTGTTTGCGCTGACTGGGCGGGTACTTACAATCGGTCACTTAGAATCCAATCGAACAGGTATCTTGCCGAATTTGTTGCAAGAATATTATAATAACTATATGTTGGTAATTTTTTCAACTGACGCCAGTTTTGGCGCCAAAGACTATGTAATAATACTTTACTTCTTACATGATATAACTAAAATAAAACGATTGTTGTCTGATATTTGTAGACTGCGCCAAAATCTTAATCATCGAGATAATACTCCCACAGTTGAAGAAAAGTTCAGGCTTTTTTTTTTTTTTTTTTGGCCGGTCCCGTACGTTGTCATTAAAAAAACTTTTAAAACTTATGTCAAAGCGTAAAGTAATCCGCATACGAAATTAATCAAACCCCAAAACTAAAATTACCAATAATTTGTGTTTTTCGCACAAATAATTGTCAAATGCTCCCTTCAAATTTCAAAATCACTTAGGACAAAAACTTTTAGCGTCATTTCATGGTCAGCAATATTTTCTCAGCATTAAATGACAATTTTTCTTTGACAAAAATTACTGACTTAATAATACTTAAGCATATTTTCATAAAGTAGGGAGGGGAGCATAAGTATTCTAGGTATCCCAAAACAATTACCGCAAATTTAGCGACATTTTAAATCGTCAAAGCGGTACGTTTTGAGTTCTTTTAGTTTAAGAAAAAAAAGGCGATTATAAATTGGTTCTCAATATTTTTACTGGCCCAGGCAACGCCGGGTATTTTTGCTAGTAGATTAATATTTTTCAGCTTTTACAAAAATTTTTGCTAAGATAAAGGTCGAATAAAATAAGAGTGTTTCCACAAGACCTCGAGCAAGCAAACCACTATTGTGGACTGTTTCAGAATATAAAAAGCAAAGGCGGAAAAACTATTTTTTTGAAACACAAGTTGTATATTACTTTTTTTATGATTTTCATATGACCATACAACATTTATACTCAATTACTATACTATTTTGTTGTTTACTTTGCTTATTTCAAAATCTGTTTACGAATAACATCAGAGCTTGATTACCGCAGGGGCACGCGGGGCATAAGCCCCTCCTCTAAGATTTCAGGGGGGCCCAAAATCATCTTACTTCCTCCAACGCCTCCTAAATAAATACTAAATTCCTACTGTATATTTTACTATTAAAAAATGCCTACTGTGTATGTTGACGGATATTTTTCTCTTAATAATTTGACAGCATTATTATTACCTTTTTTTTAAGTTCGATCTCTGCACAAAACTTTTATTTCATTCTGGTATTGTAAGAATATTTTTTCTCGTAACACGTAACTGATATGAGAAGGGGGTATGGGCCCTGGAACAGAAATGTGCCCCATGTCCAGTGTCAGAATGATCGGGCTCTGAAACATTTTATTTTTCCTTTTTATAGCTATTCCTTTGTTATTATTACGTTTTGAGACAAAAGTTGTTACAATTGAACAATAAAAAAATGTTCCCCGCAATCAAATAAAATTTCTTGGAACCCACAATATTCTTTTAAGCGGGCCGACAGTATATATTTTCAATTCTTTGTGCAATCTATAATCCCCCTTCCCCCGAGTCCCTAGAGCAATCATCGAGTTTTTACTAGTGTTCGCGCCTGTGCGCGGACTCCGCGCCGCGCAAAAAAGAAATGTGTGATTAGGT
>JAXGGA010019845.1:0-19304 GCA_038373865.1 Uloborus plumipes
GGTTTATCAAACAATGAAATTTTTAACTAAGATTTTTATAAAAAAGAAAATATTTAATTAGGTCCTCACATCATACCGGATAACCCTCACATCAATTCCGGATATTCCCCACATCAATACCGGATACTTAGCCGGATATCCTGCAAAAAATCTTCCGGATATCCGTATCCGGGGCGGTCAGCCGGATCGGATATCCGGAAGTACCGGATACTTAAAATATCAGCCGGATACCGGATATCCGGTCCATCCCTATTGGAAACATTATTTGAGTAACGAATGTGTACTGCAAGTTTCGTAGCTAAAGTTCTGTTGCCCAAATAAGAAGGACTGCGGAACTTCAAACGAAGCCTGCGCAAGTGTCAACTGAAACACTTTTTCCGCTGACTGAAGTTCTGCGGCAAAACAGGAAGGTCCTCAGATGCTCAAGTCAAGTCGTCTGCACGTCTGCTGTGGTCTATATGGCACTGCCATATAAGTCGATAGCACGATAAATCGATAAGCAGGCAATGATGTCGGTAGCCTGCCATTACGGCGCCGACATTATTGCCTGCTGTTCTGCGATACATGGGCTAGGAGCAAAACGTTTTGCGATACATGGGCTAGGAGCAAAACTTTTTGCTCGTTTTCAAACTATAACGTTTTTTTTTTTTTTTTTTTTGCTTAATTTTGAATACAATTGTTCTGCAGCCCCGATGTCTGTTCTGCGACGTACGTCGCCGATTTAGCAGTATTCTGCTTTCGGGCTCATTTCTAACAGTAAAGTATAACCTCATTTTCCATGGTTAAAAAGTAATGATCGATTGAAAAACGATTTATTTCACCAAAATAAAAGAAGAAAATGCCAATAACAAGCTGAAAATTCCAACTTATTTAGTAAAATGGATTTTTGAACCGTAAGGGGGAATGAGTCATATATGGCCTGGTTGAGTTTTCTGACTATATTTCCGTATTTTTTAGAGGTCATTTAATCAGTAATGTTAAAATACAATAATATAACTCAATTTTACAAAAAAAAAAAAAAAAAAAGCCTTCTAGAGGGGCTAACTTCACACCTCCCCTCCCCACACACATTTCTTTTGACACCCCCCCCCCTTTTTTAGTACACCAGCCACCTAAGAATTACGGGGATAAGTGGGAGCGGAGGCTCTGTATTCATAGAACTAGCCTGTTTTCAAAATTTTCGTTTTGGGTATCTGAAATTCTTTTGGAAAATAAAAATTGTTTAAAGTACATTATTATGCTTTCATTTAGTTTCAATGCTCCTTTTTTAGTTTTCTGGTTTTAATTTTAGCTTTATTGTAAAAATAAATACTTTTTTTGTTTATGCATCAAAAAAATTAAAAGACTGGGGACGGAGGGGGGGGGGGTATATTTTTAAATTATATTTGTGCCCCCCCCCCCCGTCGGGCAAATCCTAGCGCCACCTCTGTTCAGTTCATTGGCGTTCAGGAAAAAGAAGCGGGACATTGATAGATAGTTAGAAAGAAAGATAGATAGAAAGATACTCTGTTTTTAATTAAGTAGATGATATAAGTATTTTTGATGATACAATTTTTTGCAAATGAATTTTTTAAGAAAAATCCTAAAAATAACATATTTTAAAAAAATGTTTATTGAATATAAGATCATTCTATCAGCTTTGTTTGCACTAAAAAAATGAAATAGAATAAGTATATGACTTCATGATTACAACACTCAAAAATTGCTATTAATTTAAATATATTTACAGTTAGGTTAATTAAGCAACCAATAAAATTTAAATCAAAAAATTAAGAGAAGAAGAAATATAAAAAAATTGACATGAAATCTACCCAATAGGGATTGACGAAAATTATCAAATTTCACATTTTTGAATAAAAAAAAAGAAATAATCATTCATATGAGTTTAAAAAATCCACCTTGCCCCACTTCCACAATTCTTTCAAGATGCTAAATTTTTATTTCAAATAGAAGACTTGAAAATACGATTGACTAAATTTTAAAACGTGTTTAAGGCTTTCAGTGCGTAAAATGGTCTTGTAAATTCTTCTAAAATGAAATGTCCCTGTGCATAACCCTAAAATATCATTAACCCATTTATGCCCAGTAGCCTAAAAACGGGACGCTTGTTAGTTACTGCATACAAAAACCTGTAATGAGTATATCATTCTACTAAAACTGTTTTTCACAAGTTAAGTAGTCCTTCTTCATGAGAAAATAGAGCCACTATTTGGATATCAGAGTTTATTTATTGACAGCTATTTTCAGACAAATCAGTCAAGCAACGATCCAGCATGAGTTGACAGCTATTTTCAGACAAATCAGTCAAGCAACGATCCAGCATGGGTAGCCACAGAAAGTAAGTGTTTGTTGCGAACTTATTTTTCGTGAAACTCAACTATTTTTAAATGATTTGCTTAAAACTGATGATCTCAAATGCCTTCTGTAATGTTACTTTGCAAAAGTAAACTCAAGTAAGGTCGTATTTTGAGCACATAACTGCCTAGTGTCCCATAAACAGGACGTTAAATAACTTAATAAATATGGCAACGGCGATCTATTTTACGCCTAAAATGTATTTAAACTTTTCCAAGTAAAAGTTTTAAGCAGATAAAAATTGAAAAAATAACTTATGGCATAAATGGGTTAACTCAGTTCAAACAAGTTTTTAAATAACACGCAAGAATAAAAAGAAAAGAAAAGTTGGTAATTTATAAAAAAGGAAATCACTGAGCGTCAAAACAAATTGCTAACTCATTCTTGGAGTACCCCGGGCAGGCCATAGAAAACAACAACACCCCGTTGGGAAACACTGGTTTATGCACTGCTGCAAGGTAGTGGTTGTTTTCGCTGCATTGACATAGCGCTAGTAAAGAAGCAAGTTTTACAGAGTTCATTTCCATACGAGGGGCTTGGCGACGCAAAAAATGAGAGAGAGTCGAGAAAGTTGTCAAAAATGAATGCTTGATTGTTTAAAATTCTCTTAACTGTACTACCCGTTTTTATATAGGAGCAATTTAAATTTTTTCGCTACTAATACAGCTGTACGATACGTTAACTCGCAAAGTGCAAAACGAATACTACTTTTTCTTTCGTCGTTACGTAAGTAAACTCTTTAAAATTTAATATGAAATTTCATTCCTCCTAGAGCACTTTGCAGCCTTGCTTTATTCGAAACGAATTTTACTCTTTAGTGACCGAGCAATACAAAAAAAAAAAAAAAAAAATCGCACTCATAGTAAAAAATAAAATGAATACGAAAGAGCTTGAGAACAGTGTTAGCGCTGCCGTTTATTAACAAAACTATTAAGAGATTAAGAAGCTATGATAGTTAAAATGAAATATTGAGTAAAAAAGTACCGAAGGTACTTCTTCAAAACACCTATTCAGTCCAAAATATCAATATTTTTTAGCTAGTACCGTGGACGTTTGTATTTCAAATAAACAAATAAAAACGTTAGTGAATAGAATATTTTGGAAATTTCACTACCCAAGTCAAATGATAAAAACTGGGAAAAAGTTTCTTATAACATTTTATTTGAAATAGATAAAAGAGCATGGGGATAGCTAAGAACGGGGAGATTGGTGTTCCCAAAGCAAAAGATTTTTTTCGGGAGATAATTCCGAACTCGATTCTTTTCCCTTATGTCATTAAAAGTGGCTTACATCACGATTTTGGGGCTTCAATTTCGAAAAGATTCCGTGAGAAAGTTCAAACCCTATCATATTCCTAACGTCATCAAATATGGTCTACATTTTTGCGTTCTTCGGACTTCAATTTCGAAAAATTGCCAGGGAACAGGCGCGCACCCAGGAAGGGGCTTAACCCCCCCCCCCCGAAAGATTCAAGTCATTAATAACTCAATATATACTACGTTATAAAACCAGTGAAATAACAAATACACACACGGATAATATATACCTTGTCTTTCTTAAAATCTTGGGGAAAGTGGGTCGTAAGTTCTCCCCTATAAAATCCCCTCCCCCCTCTTCTACAATTTCTGAGAGACCAAGTCATTGTTTTCAATCAAATCATTCATTGTTCATGCACAGGAGCGAGAATAGGGTCTCAGAAAGGCACGCTGCCTCAAATTACAGAGCGCCTCATCATCAAAACTCAAATAGTTTTAATTTCGAGAATTTGTCATGGAGAATCATGATAGTTTGCAATGGCGAATTGCAGGTTTGAAAGATCACCACAATAAAATTTTTAAAGCTCCTATCTGTCCAAAACAGAATTATATAAGACATATTTCATGCACATTTTTTGAATCCATTTCATCAGAGCCCCCCACCCCCCTCTTTAGGGGGACGGCGCTTGCGACAAGATTTACCCCACCACTGATTTATGAGAAACATGTTCGAGAAACAAGAACACAGATTTTAAAAATATATAAAATGGTATTAAAATAAAAGGAAGTAAAGAAAGAGGAAAAACAGAAAAAAGTGATAGAAGGGTATTTTTGTAAAACTAGCCGGGTACCCGGCCCTGCCCGGGTTTCGGCCGGGTATGGTGTTTTAGTGACACTCATTCATGATTTTTTCAACATTAAAGTGCACATACACACAATGACTACTTCTGTAAACAATGGCAATTTTTTCTGACTGGACAAACTAAAAAACTATATTACACACCTTAAATACAAATGCAAGCTACAAATAATGTTTAGGTAAATCGGAAATGTTATAAGCTTGGTACAGGGTGCGGCGGAGAAACTTGCAGACTTGAAAAGTCAACTAAGGGAAAAGTACATCATGTATCAGTTTACTACTTTTTATAAGATATGGTACCCATTCTGAGTTTTTATATTAGTTAGATTTAAAAACTACATCGGGAAGAATGACGGCCCCTGTTAATGATGCACTCATGTACCCTAGATTTGTTGCATTCTTTCGAGCATATCGACTGATGGGATGTTGGTGATAGCAACCCGGAAATTATTTTCCAAGCGTTGCAGGGTCCGGGGCTTGTCGTTGTAAACGATCGATTTGAGATACCCCCATAAAAAATAGTCACAGAGTGTCAAATCGGAAGAGCGGGCCGGCCACGGTACGTCACCTTTCAAGGACACGTTATCACTCAACTGGTGAACCACAGCAAGTTTGTAGGGATGAAACTGGAGTTCGTTGTGAAGAATTCGTCTCAGTGTCCAATCAAAAATCCCCAAAGCAGCAGCGTGTTTACGCGCCGAACGCCTGGGAGAGCGCAAAAACGACTCCCTCACTTTTTCGACGTTTTCTAGTGTTCTGGAAATCCGTTGACCTCCCTGGGCCTCTGTTTGCCACACTCTCACTTTCCCTGAATGTTTTCACTAGAGATGAGTTCGGGCTCACTTTTGAAGGCCCGAGCCCGCCCAAGCCCGAGAATTTTTAATCCGAGCCCGAGTGATATTGTCTTGTTTTGAGCCCGACCCGACCCGAGCCCGAGTGTATCAAACATCAATATATATTTTAAATTTCCACTTGGGATGCACTGCCATATGGTATATCGTAATAGCAATCGCAAATACACTGGCGGAAAAAAAAATCCCAACACCAAGAAAGACTTGTGTTAGATAAACGAAATTTGGTAGGCGTGTTTATACAACTGAAAGATGACATCGATTGAAATTTCGTGTTCCGCGCATAAGTGTGGTGCAGCTGGCGTCACTCAGAACATGCAAATAAGGTTTGTTTTAAAAGCGTGTTGTGAAGCTCGTGTGTATTATTTTTCCGTGAAATTTGACGAATTGCGTTCATGTTAGCCAGGATTGCCTTTAAAAAGACGAAGAAACCATTATCAACAGCTCACCGAGTTTAAACGAGGTCGTACAATTTGGCTATGAGAAAGGTGGATTTTCATTTCGCGATACTGCAGATAAACTTGGGTGGAAATGTTTCCACCATGCATGATTATTGGAAGCTATGGTCAAAGGATGGTACTACCTCAAAAAGATCGAGTTCCGAGCTGCCACGTGGCATGAATGAGAAGGAAGATCGCCGAATCTTGCGTACGGCTGTGGCGCATCGTACTGCATTTGCGGCTGACATTCGAGCTGCAGTTGATACTGTCGTGACCCAAGGAACGGTAAGAAACTGTTTACTTCAAGGACAGCTCAGAGCCAGGCAGCCTGTAGCCGATATTCCATTGACTGCAAACCATTGCCTTTTCCGACAGCAGTGGTGCCACGACAGAGCTCACTGGAGGTCGGAGTGGAGATCTGTTGTAATTTTTGATGAAAACAGATTCTGAATTAGTGTCAGTGGTGGCTGTATATTGGTCAGAAGGAGGCCAGGGGACCGCCTGCATCCAAGCGGTCTACGGCCTAGACACACGGGACTCACACCTGGAGTTATGGTCTCTGGAGCAATTTCCTACGACAGCAGAGGCATTCTTGTGGTTATCCCAAACTCACTGACTGAAAATTTGTCATCAGTCTGTTAATTTAACCAGTAGTACAGCCCTTCATGAGTAGCATTCAAGAGGGCGTTTTCCAACCGGATAACGCTCGCCCTCACATCGCTGCTGTAACGCAATGTGCTCTACAGAGTGCTGACATGTTACCATGACCTGCAAATTCACCAGGTCTGTCTCCAATTGATAACGTATGGGATATCATGGGATGGCACCTCGAGCATCATCCACAGTCAGCAATGACGGTCCTAGTATTGACACAGCAAGTGCAACAAGCATGGAACTCCATGCCACAAAGTGACATTCGGCACCTGTATGACATAATGCATGCACGCTTGCAGGCTTGCCTTCAAAATTCTGGAGGTTACACCCTCTATTAAATTAACATAATTTCACATTTGCACAGCATTTTCTTGAGCTTAAATTAGCCAGTGATCTTGTGCATTTAATCAATTAAACATGTTAACTAGACAATTGCATTACCCAAATTTCATTACTCTACGGCAATTTTTTCTTGGTGTTGGGATTTTTTTTTCCGCCAGTGTATATTATAAGTGGGTGCTATCTTTTTGAATTATTATTATTATTATTGCTGCCATTAAGAAAAACTGTTCTCACGCTCTTTAAGTACCCCAATATTTTATTCCCTGAACGTTGTATTTGTATAAAAACTGACGATCTTAACATGAGAGAGATCGAGCCCGAGCCCGAAAGTTGCTTTAAGTTAAAGGGCCCGAGTCCGTCTCGGGTTCGGGCTCGGGCCGAGCCCGGCTCATCTCTAGTTTTCACCCACAAAACAGTCGATTCCCAGCCAGGAATGGGAACAACGGGCTGAATTTTGAACCGAGTTCGGAAGGCACGTTGATTGGCGACCACCGAAAGATTATTTGAAAAGTAAGATTCGGCGGCGAACGCTCGTTGCTCCTTTGTCCAACGCATGGCGACAACTAAACTATGAGATAACAAAACTTCAGGACCCTCTCTTTAAAATGAGACTCTTCCCACTCCTTTCTAATTAGCATCCAATTAAAATCAGCAAGTTTCTCTGTCGCACCCTGTAAAATCAATCGCACTGGAGTCAAGTATTTCCAAACATTACACGTAAAATAAGTCCCATCATTAGTTTATATCCTTGTGACTACATTGGTGAAAACATCTTATGTACCTAACTTAGAAATTTTTTGACTATAAACATTTTCTGTTCTCTAACTGTTGCCAAAATCAATTATCTTTTTATTTAGTTCCGTTAGCGATTATTGGCACAGATTAATCTAAAAATCCTAAGAAAGCAATAAATTTCATACTTACTCCAGAGAAGCCTTGGTTCACATTTTCATTATGATCACCATTAATATTGTTGTTGCCAGGCAATAAATTTTTGCAACAATGGACTGAAAATTTAATCATTTAATGGGGAAACTATATGAAATTTTTCATAATAACTTTTTTAAACTAAGCTTTTTGGAAATAAATTATAGCTTATCCTGCTCCCTGTTACTGCAGCTATCTACGGTGAAAAAATGGTTAAAATCGGTTCAGTAGTTTTGAAGTTTACCCCGGACATACGCATACAAAAGTAGTCTTTTATGTATATAGATAACAAATTTGTCGAAAAAAAGGTATTTTTACATGTATCGAAAAAAATTTTTATGAATTCATTGGAAGGAAATTGAAAATTTCAGTATGAAAAACCAAAATAGTTAACTGAAAAACGTTTCCTATCATCTGAATTTTTATTTGAAAAAAAAAAAAAAAAAAAAAGAAGTGAAGAAAATGGGTTTAAGGGGTTTTCCAAACCTATCCCTCTCTGTTTTTTGGCTTTAAAGTTAGCAAGGATTATAATTTTATAGAGCTTCAAGTTTTGAAAATTCCGGTAGAAAGTCTCTGAAGATCTTCATTGACGATCGTCTAATGTTTGTTTTTTGGAACATGAATTTCTAAAAATTTCCGGAGAAGAAAAACGAGCCCCATTATCAAAGATGGTCTGCAGTTTTGTTTTTAAAACTTAAATTTCAAAAAATCAAATAAAATAATAATAATAATAATAATCAATGAATGAATGTAAAGTAACGTTAAAAGTTAAAGTATCTTCTTAAATTTCGTTTTTGGAACTTCAATCACAAAAACTGCTGGTGAGAGTACAGAATATCATCGCTAAGGTTACCGATAAATGAACAAAAACCACATATTTAAGACTTCAATTTCAAATACTCTCCTGGGGAAGTCCTCCGAACTTTTAACATCGCCAACGATGGAACCGCTTTTCTCTAAGTTTAGTTTCGGGAAAAATATCCAATGGAGAGTTCCACATTCCATCCATTCACATGATGAATAGCATTTTTAAACAATACAATAGCATTTTAAGATATTATGATGAAGTTTTAAAAATGCATTTTACAATAGCATTTTTAAAACTTTAATTTCAAAAAAGGTTCCAGGAAAGACTTTCGAACTGCCACACTCCTGAACAACACGAAAATCTTTGCTCTATAAGAGGATTTTTGCCTCCAACTCGTTCACTTTCGTATTCCATGCTGATGAGGGCATAATAAGCCCGAAACTGCAGTCCATGGATCGAAATGAACGAGTTGGCGGTGCATTGCATGTTCCTGTCTTAGCCCTTGCTTAGGGGCTGTTACTCACTGCTTTATATCACGAAAATCGTTTAAAATTGAGTTCGAGATTTTCGATTTCGACAAAAAAACATCCAGGGGAGAAATCCGAACCCCATCTCTTTCTCTAACAGATTCAATTGCGTTTTTAAAACATCAATTTTGAAAAATTTCCGGTTGAGAGTGGTAGAACCCCATTCTTCCTAAGATTATCTGAGATAATTATACATTTCGTTTTTGGAATTTCAGCATCAAAAACTGTGTAGCGAAATGTTCCAAAATCCCCATTTCTTCTCCTAATGTCTTCAAAAAGGTGTTTCTCGGACTTCAATTTCGAAAATTTTCAGTGGGAGAGCCCCCGACTCGAGTTTTTCCAAAGATTAACCGTCATCTTAAATTTCAAAGTTATTTTTTTCTGGAGGAATTTATTACCATTTTTTCGATTTTTAATGACGCTGTTTTCCATATCGAAACTAACAAAAAAAAAAAAAAAAGCTTTAGACTATTTTATTCGGGGAGAAAAACAAACAAATAGAAAGAAAGAAGGGGGGGGGGGGGGTAATTTATTAAAGTTTAGTTTATTTTTTTTTTTTTTATCCAATAGCCTCTGGACATTAAAGGGTTAATGGTAGGGATGCACCGATAAGCAAATTGGCCGATTACCGATTACCGATTAATCGGCAGTTGATAATCGGCCGATTAATCGGTCAAGCCGATTAATGATTAAAATGGTTGTTTTCAGTACTACCAATTTCACCATTACAGTTTTTTCTTCGTTTTTTTTTACAATTCTAACTTTTGAAATAGTTCCTAATTTTTTCTTCCATATTCCTAATTTTTCCAAAATAATTTCAAAATTTTATCACATTTCTCTGAACTAATTTTCATATTCTTGTCAATAATGTTGCATTAACACATTGCTAATTATGTAACTAGACATGAAAATTCAAAAAAAAAAAAAAGGGAGGGGAGTCTGTGTGGTGAGCAATCCAATTTTGAAGTTCTTTCAGTTTCAATTTTTCAATTATAGCCATGTAATTCAAGACCTTTATTCTTTGTGAAAATTGAAGATTATCTAAAAGCAAGGAGAAAAGTATCGACCCATGAAAAATGTTGCTGTTGCTACATTAACTATGTGCGTTTTTATTCAAAATAGGAGAATTAATGTATTAAAAACTTTACATCAACGGTGAGGATTATTGTTATTTTTAATAAAATTATTCATCATACAGTATAACTTCGATTTAACGATACCCGATTTAACGATTTCCCCAATTTAGCGATACATTTCATTGGTCCCGACTCATATGCCTTGAATTTAATGTTAAAACTTCCTCAATTTAACGATAGCTTTCCTCGATTTAACGATGATATCGGACAGGGCCAAATTATCTCTCGTCAAACATACAGTAGTATATATTTAAAATATTTTTCTAACTATTTTACTTGCAACAGCATGAAACCTCATGCTCCAATAGTAAAAAGATTCATCCTTCAGTAACGTCCAAACTTCTAGCATTCCAAACACAATTTTTTTGCACCTTGAGAGGAGAGTGATCAGTCGAGAAAAATGAGGTCGAAAAAAGTGAAATTTTCTCAACAAAAGAAAACAAAGATCAATGAAATAACTTTGGAAATAATATAAATGCGCAGTTTTCTTATAGAAGCAAAATAACGTATGTTTAAACGTTCACTTAATTATCAGTAGTTTAATCCGTTTAACTTATAAGTATGCTTTCTCAATTTAACGATATCCTCGATTTAACGATAATTTTTTATAGTCCATGGGCAATCGTTAAATCGAGGTTATACTGTAATTTCTTAGTAAAGGTTTACTTTAAAGCATAATATTTAAAAAATATTTTTTCTGCCGATTAATCGGCCCGATTTTGCCGATTATTAATAATCGGCAAAGTGGCCGATTATGGCCGATTAATCGGTACTGCCGATTAATCGGTGCATCCCTAGTTAATGGTACTGTATGTCAGAAATTAGCTCCCTCTTAAACTAAATCCTGGGTGCGCCCCTGCCAGGGAAGTACTACCAAACTCCCTTTCCCCTCATATAATTGAAGGTGGTTTTAAAATTACGTTCTTAGAACCACAATTTCGAAAAATTTAAGAGAAATAGTTTCACAAACTCCTATTCCTTCCCTTAACACCCTAGAAGCTGATCTATAATTGTATAATTAGGACTTCAGTTTCAAAAAGATTCCGAAGGAGAGTCCCGACTCAACATTCATTTGGGGGTGAGTAAAATAGAAATTTAAACCGAAATTTGAATGAAATTGTTTTTGCGATCACAATACTTCCTTTACTACGTAAAAGGAGTGAAAAAAAAGGGGGGGGGGGTGACACTTGTTTTGTGGCCAAATAGTAAAGATTAGTGGTCGCCACTTTCACCACAATATCGCAACATTCTGAACACCTGTGCCATCAATTAACTTTAATACCATGAACTAGTTATTGAAATTATTAAAACTAATGCTGTAATATATACCTTTATTAAAACTGTCAACTTTTGTGTTTCAGAAGCAATTTAAAAGTTAAGATGTCATGCTCATGCAGTTACTTTTTTTTTTTTTTTTTGGTTTTTACGAAAAAACAAAAACCAACCAAAAGAAAGAAAAAAAAGTGCCGAGCTATAAATTTGCTTTACTCGTCACTGGCGACTAAAACAATATCTCAATCTTGATCTTTACAAGACATTTCTAAATGCAAAAAGTTACTATTATTATTAAGAAAAAAGTTTTGTGCTTGAAAAATAGACAACGGTAATCCAACGTTTAAAAGGCACAAATGCAGCAAATGGCTGCAGACACATGTTTCAGGGGTACAAGGAACATTTTTTCAATTCAAAAAAAGGGAATTTGAGGATGAAAAGTCATCCGAGAAAAGCAACACGGTGGCGGCTTTTCATTTTAAGGTTCACACTTTTTTGCATAAACGAAAGGGTTCCTTGTAACCCCGAAACACGTGTCTGCAGCCATTTGCTGTTTTCGTGCCATATAAACGTTGGATTACCCTTACATATATAAGCAGAAAGAAAAGTTCAAAGCATACAAAAACCGTGTGAATTTTAGCTAGAAAGCTAAAAGTCTGTAGTTCAAATTTAAAGCAACTTTTCTTTTGAAATTTCGATTAAAAATAACAAAATATAAGTCAACAGTTCCAATTTGTAGCTTGAAATTTATTTTGCTTCTTTTTAGGAAGACATATACCCTATCCATTACAATATTCTGTTAAATTCTTTTTCTTAGCCTAAAAAACATAATTATTCTGTTTTAGCCGTTCGTATTGCAATGAAATAGTTCAGTTTTTTTTAGTTATATTTTTTCTCTTCAATGAGTAATCAACAAAATTTATAATGCATTTGATTTAATCGTGATCATTTTATCAATGTTTAGACGTCAGCGAAATTTCCAGGAATACATGCATTTTTACTATCAAAAATCACTTATTAACGTACTCAATGAAATCTTATTAAGTGATAGAGCATCTGAAAATGATATATTTACTCAGCGTAGCAGTTTTAAATCAGTCCAACACTTGAGCAATAGTCCCGAGATAAAAATCATAAAATAAACAGAAGATAACGCTGGAAATGTGAGAGCGTGTGTTTTTATCGCCGGATGTCAGAATAAGATCTGTAATTTCAGGATGAGTAATATTTAAGCAAGCGCTTTTTTTAACATGCTTTATAAAGTTCTGCTTTTCGCACTTTGTTATAGCAATATTTCAGAAGGATATAATATTAAATTCATTAAAAATCCAGATGTGTTGCGAATTTTGACACCAGTTCTCGAAGTAGCAGAGCTTGGTACAGTTCGACTAGCACGCGAAACTTCCATCCTCGAAGATTGGAATAAAAGGGCAAAAAGAGGAATTGTACTGATAGACGAGGAATTTGACGTTCCAGCGAAATCCGGCGTCAAGCATGGCTGGAGTGGAATTGAATCACAATCTCATAACATATTCGAATCTCCAATTGAAAAAGATGACGAAAATGAAGGGAGTGGCAGTGACTTAGCTCCAAGTTTTGAAACCATCACACCATTGAATTACCTACATTCAAATCCTCAACCCGAGAATATACAGTCAACAACGAAAGGCGCTCAGTTTACCAGAGATACCCAACTGGAGAAAACACAGTCCACAATGAAAACTACTGAGCTTGACAAGGTGATGCTGACTACGAAGGATACAAAACCTGACGAAGTAACCCAGACGTCAGAAGGCTCCGGAGATGACGAACCAACGTCAACCCTACCCGACGTCAAGACCATCGAAACGACTGAGGCCACATCTGATGCCTCCACCTACGTACTGTCAGATTCATGCTTGAACCAGACCTGCAGCATGGACGATTTGACTATTCAAGCCCCTGAGATGGTCCCTGAAGGATCCAACGTAACATTTCACTGCATATCCAACCACGGCAGCAGTGAATCGCTCTCCTGGTACCGATTCAACGGCACGAATTACAATTTAGAAGTGTTCCAACAAGAGCTGGAGCTTCCATTAACTTTGCATATCACAAAACGAGAAGATTCTGGTAGATATGTGTGTGTGCGAATGTTGAAAGATAGAAGATGCTGTTACAGAGAAGTGTATATTTCTGTTTATGAGGTGCCCACATATAAGTACCATTTACTGACAATAGGAATAGTGACTGGCATGTGTCTGATGGCTTGCATTTTGTTAGCAGCTTTTAGGACTCGATCAATGAAAAAATACACAAAACATTTCGTAAAAGCAAAGAACTCAGAAAAGCCTCTTTTAATTTAACCGAATATTATCATATGTTTCAATTAAATTATGTGGAAAAGACAGGTAAAAATCGCGTTTTTGGACAAAAAAAAAAAAAAAAGAGAGTAATTTTTCATAGCTGAGCACTCAGCAAATTATGAGAATCAAATCATCAATGCGTATAAAAGATTAGAAGAAGAGCATGAAGAATTTGAGGACATCAAAAGTGGTAAGCAAAAAGAATACTGAACTTCTTAGATTAGACTCAAAAAAAAAAAAAAAGCATTTTTTGAAACATTTATTTAAGCGATCATTATTTTTATAACAATAACTATTGTCAGTGCCGGATCTGGGATCAGCATTAGCGCCCCCCCCCCCCCGTGTGGCGATTCACTGTATTTCTGTGATCTTTTTCTTTGAACTAAAACTTGATGGAAGATGGTTAAGGGCGACAGTTTCAAGACTTGCCTCGCTCTGAAGATTCAAAGATCCGGCACTGACTATTGTTAATTGTCCATAAGGAAAACTGAAGTTTTCTAAGTTGTCATGTTCAAATGTCATAGCAAAAATTAAATTACTCCATTTAAACAAATTTACACCGTTTTAACTGTTAGGGCCTTTTTTTTTCTTCGATAACGACTGTTATTTTACATCTGTTTTTTTGAGCTGAAAAACGTGTCATTCTAGAAATTTGAAGCAGTCAACAATTTTGTTGTAAAATTTAAACCAGCACAAAACTTAGTAAATAACTTAGTTAAGGAAAATATATGTACACTTGCAATACATTACTTGAAGGATAACATCTTCAATAATAATATAAACATTTCTTTCGAAACGTTAAGAGAAGTATCTTAGCAATACAATTTTATCTCTTAATAACAACGCTTAAAACCAAAACGTATCATTTACCAACGACAGTCAAAGGAGGATCAGCGTTCACTCTTTTATTTTTACCACAAGAGCCCCCCCCCCTTTTTTTTTTAAACCTAATGTCTTTTTAATTTCAATAACTCTCTTTATGGACATCTCTAATATTTAATTATCCTATCATTGTCCTGAATACACCACTTTTTTTAAAAAGCCTTCGTAAACATGCATTTAGTAAAAATAACATATGCAGGTGAAAATCAAAAATATTTATTATAAATATTTATCATTAATATTTTAATAAAATATTAAGTTTTCAAAATTTGGAGATGATGTTACAATGATATTGTTTCATGTCATAGTAGTACATAGGTTAATTCAAGCAACAATGATGGAGCTTCAATTAGTTTCATGAAAAATACCTTATTGAAGTAATTCGTTTATATTATAGCGGAAGCTGTGGATTTGTATGCTAAACACGTTATGAGATTAAAGATAACAGCACAAGCGTTCAATTTAAATTGTTACTCCACAAAACGCTTCTCGCAAAAAAAAAAAAAAAAACCTTAGTTTTCAATTCTATTTTTGGCAATGAAACCAATAAAATCATAAAAAACTGAGGAAATATTAAAATACATACACACTGATAGATTGTAGTTAGTCCTTCTCTGACAGATTTTTCGTTATACCCAAATGCACAAGGATAAAAAAAAAAAAAAAAAATTCTCTCTAAACAACAGTTTACTTTGGGAGAAGTGCATGCAATGCTGTTCTGGAGAGTTTGCCTGTCACGTGGAAAAAACTAGTTTCATGTTGGTGCATGAAAAGAAATCCTAAACTTTTTCTACTAGAATGCTTACTCTGTATTTCTTATGTAGCTCAAATAAAAGTTTCAGTTGGAGCAATATTTTATTGGACTTTTGTAAGAAAGATTTTTTTTTTCGTGGTTGAAATGAGTTGGACAATAATAATGTGCAGAGGATATGCAGGGTGTTCCATTTTAACTTGCACGACCTTTACTTTCGTCCTAGATACTTTCAATTGCAAAAATGCTCAAAATGAGGTGCATAGTTAAGGTATTTAAAATTTAAAGCAAAAAAAAAAAAGTCAAAAAATAAAAAAATCTAACTTTTCACACTAACTCCTGGTCCCCCAACTTATATTTAGGAAAAAAAAATCTCCATTGAAAAATAATTCCAGCAAAAAAAATTTGAAAGATTTGCGATTAAAACTCGAAGAGATATTCGATTTCATGATTTTAGGGTCCCCGTGGAGAAAATGAGATTGAAACGTATCGCCCTTTCAATGGTGACCTGTTGGCATTCTACTGAAACATGTTTCCCCCCAAAACGTGTTTTTGTCAGCGAGTATAAAGTGGTGTAAGTCACAAAACGCTTCGTTTTATATCTCGATAAGCATTGCGGCCGTACCAATGTCAAACTTTTTGTAATAGAATTGCATTTTTATGCTCTTGATTTCCCTAAACATGTTAGGGCATCGGATCCGTATAAAACAGGGGTGGCCAACCTTTTCAGGGAGAGTGCCACTATCTGGAGAGAAAAAGCTCAGCGTGCCACATTGTATTTTTCCAACAACCTGAAAATTTTTAAAAAGTTAAAAATAGATTTTAGGTTGGCTGACTATGTAATTCTTACTCAAATGAAACATTTTTCCTCGTAAATCTGAGCAATTGAAATCTAAATGATAATAAAAATAAAACAAGTCCGAACTTAGGAGTTATCGTTAATAAACACTTTTAGAAGTTCTGTCAGTTGTCTTATACTTAAAAAAGAAACAAATAACATCAAACATTCTATTCTAAAAATTAAACAGTCTGTACTTAATGTAGTTTATGAGTCTATCGTTTTTTTTTTTTTTTACCAAGGCAGGGATTCAAGTGAAACAGCACTGCGATCGCTTCGAATTGCAATCGCTACTGGAAGTGAATTACATTATCATCAACTTAAATTGGCATGACGTCACTACGAGTGGAGCCAATAAGAGCTCACAAGCACTCAAAGATCTCCTCTTATTCGCCAAGTAGGCTGTGACGTTTTATCTAGCTAGTTTTTCATAGGCAAACGTCACGCTGACGTCACGATGGTTTTATGAAGAAACGTTCTAATGTAATTCATTTCCAGTCGCGATTGTAATTTGCGATTGCCTGTTTCACTTGAATCCCTGCCATAGTCTTTCATTTTAGGATTATTTCTTGAGAATCCTATGAAGTTTAAGTGTTTTAAATGCTATCAATTAATATTCAAAGGTATTTAGATTTTTCTCTATTCATAACAAAACCTAGTTGTTTAAAAGCGTGTTTCAAACAAAATCTACAACAGCATCACAGCATCAGACGGCTAAAGTGTGTAAATGTGAAATTAAAAAAAAATGCTGGTACAAATTTCCAAATTTCTATGTAACGTGGATGACTTTCTGTTAAAATAAGCTCTTATATTTGATTAACAATGCAAAAGGTCAGTAATTCTGATTTGAATTTCAGAAAGGTAACAAGTAGCGTCTTGCAGAGAAATAGACAATGAATTTGAAAAGATCAGCATTTTTTTATGAGCCTGAAAATCATCAAACCTAACACTGAATGTATACTTAAAATAGGTGTAGAATTTTCTCCACATATCATTGAAAATTATTAAATTTGGGTTGATACTTTCAGTATTAAATTTAATGTTTTATTCTTTTTCTCCAAAGTAGAGAGAAAGAAACTGAAGTTTCATCATAAAAGAATGTAGATGGCCTATACTGGTTTAGGAAACTTTTTTTGTACTATCTTGAATTTAAATTACTTAAACACCGGCTAATAAGAGATAACATAGCTAAATTAATTTGCTATTCTTCATTCCTAAGTAGCAAGTCCTCGTTGCTTTTCCTCCAGACATTTTAAAAACACACTCCCTAAAATTATAAAATCTTATAACTATTTTTCCTTTTGACAGCTATTGGATATTTCAATTGAAGGAGTAACTTGCCATGCTCTCCTCTTTCTCCTGGCGAAAGTTCACAAAACATTCAGAGCTCTAATTCGTAATTTGTTAATACAGTGAACTCAAAACTTTCAGGTATTTTTTCATGAACTCGCAATCACCCCTGGAAGTACTTTGCAATATCGTAGTTTAGACAATTTGTGAGCCAGCCTCCTGACACTTAATCGTCATATCATTATATTTATCAGTTCAAGGGTTTTAGTTTTATCAATATTTTTGCGATCGACATTTTCCCCTCAATTTTGGAATTTTTTCAAAAAGTCTTCGCGTGCCACTGTTACTGCTCTGCCGTGCCACATTGTGGCACGCGTGCCGCGGGTTGGCCACCACTGGTATAAAAAATTACATTTCTTATTTTCTAACTTTTTTCCGCTTCAAACTTTTCATTGTCTCAACTCTGCACCTTATTTTGACCATTTGTGTCATTGAAAGTATTTATCTAGAACGAACGGTTGCGAAAATAACGGTCATGCAACGGAAGCCCTTGTTTTACATACAATAGGGGTAGATCTAACTCGACATCATTATGAAGGCTACACGGATTTTAATCACAGCATTACAACGCTGCCAGGTTAGGTTTGCATCAAGTGAAGTATTTTACATATATTTATCAGTAAAATGAAGTCCACAAAAGCTAAGATTTACTTTTTCGTGATAAATGAATTACCAGTCTTTCTCCTTAGTTGTATAAAGATCCGATAAATGAAACACATATAAACAATATAAATATAAACTTTACTGACAAACAATGTCAAAATGAATCAAAGCTGAACTATACATACAAAATAAGTCTAAAAGAAAACGAATTTACATAGCAAGACATTACGAAGGAAGCCATGAAACATAGTCTACTATCCATCACACTTCAATGAATTTTCTTCTGGGGAATCTTTTATTTTATTTTTCAAAATATAAGAAATCCTGTACGAACAAATAATATTTTAAAAATAAATCAGTTCATAAATACGAACACAAATGTGCATGATATAAAAAAAATTCCAGAGAGCAAAATAATACAAAGCATTCAGGCGAAGATGATTGGCCACTAGCTAGTTTTTTCCTGAAACTTGAAATATTTCATCTTTCATCTAATATCATCTACTATGTACTAGTTACCCTGCATTCAAAGGTGAAGTGGGGCGAGAGGGGACTTTTATTTTCACACCTTTAAACAAAAAATTCTTCTTATTATTGCTATTATTATTTTGACTTTGACAAAGCACCAGCTCCTAGCATTCAAAAATTCTATTAAAAACACATTTTTGATGAAGTAAAATGCTGTTCACAAGCAGAAAAGCAACACCAGAAAGCTTTATAATCATGATGGTTACATTAGGGCGGTCATAGGCAGAGCAAAGTAATTTGCTCCGACTTTTCCCAGTCTACTACAATTACCCTCCGATTTATCTTACGGTCTTGTTTCTCCTGTTCCTATATTTCAACTCTACTTTGCCACATTAGCCTTTTGCACTATATCGCACATTAAATTAGTGACATTCTAAAATAAATAGCATTAATATAAAATAAGTTTTAGGACTGCAAATTTGTTGGGAGGAAAACGAATTCAACTGATTGGTTCAATTTATTTAGTAATAATGGGGAAAATGAAAAGTCATTAATAAAAAGAATGTAGTTTTTAATTTGAAATTAGTGAACTACAGTTCTACCAACTTCAGAAAAAAAAGAAAACCTTAACATTTTTAAG
>JAXGGA010019846.1:0-19304 GCA_038373865.1 Uloborus plumipes
AACATTCTTGACACTGTAACGTTTAAAACAAAAAAAAAATCACTCTTCTACCACAAAAATTGACCGAGTTATGACGTTTTGAAAAATCAAGATTTTGCATTATTTCATGACGTCATCGAGCGATCGCTTAAGGGACCGTATGCGAAATCTTTCAAAATCTTGTTTTTTCAAAACGTCATAACTCGGTCAATTTTTGTGGTAGAAGAGTGATTTTTTTTTTGTTTTAAACGTTACAGTGTCAAAAATGTTTTACTAAATATGATTGATAGGACTGGGGGGCTGTATAAAAATTTAAATTTCGTAACTCTTTCAAAATTTGATTTTTTGAAAAACATTGAATAGACCCAAAATTCCTTACGTAATTTGGAGATTTTTTCCTAAATAAACTATATGCTTATCTCTAACGGTTTAGAAATTAGCTATTGGTCCACGATTGGAGTGGACACCCTGTATAATAATTAATTATGAAGTAGAAAATTAGTATTTACTCGAATGTTTCTTTTATCAAAATAGCGAACTTTCATACAAATTCAACCAATCATCTATAAATTAATTAAAAATAGCTAATATTTTAGTTTACTTTAATTCTAATTTAGCTTTTTGTCGGTAATTTTGCATCAATATTGGCATTCATTTTATTTTTTGCTCCTTATTTTTTTACATGGATTTTGGGAGGAATTTGAGTGCTATAAACCTCTCTATTAACAGAAAACTCTGGAAATAACGGCATGAGTTTTAGCTTATTATTTTATTATTTTTCCTTCTTGGTATTCCTTATATAGATGTCAGGTAGTGATTTTTGTCAGACTGAAATGTAAAATCAAAGATCAAAATAACACTAAAAGTTACAACAGCAGTTTCAGGAAAAGGTTAAATCGAATTAATTTTTATTTATTTATTTATTTTTTGATATTTCTATTTTAGGAGCGAATTGCGTTTACTAAACAAACCTATTTTTACCTTTAGTTTTGCCAGATGCATTTAACCAGGAGTAAATAAGGTAAAAAAGAATTGTTTCTCACAAGAACAAAAATCTAGTAACTTAGTTATTTTGAAGTAAGACTTTTTTTCTGACGAATAACTATCTTACTGACATTTTTATACAATATAACTGTGACTCCATCAGAAATACTAATCTTGTAAAAAGCAAAGTCTCCCTATTAGTTAAATAGATTATTTATTTAAAATGAGACCACTTCATAAATATAATTTGAGGTATTTCTTTTTCGAACATGCAGCGCACAGCTTTAAAGTGAAATTAAATCAAAAGTAAAATATCAGTTTTGTTGTGATATTATTTTCCTCCTAAAACTAATAGAAAAAAAGAAACAAATTAAAATGTTAACTTATCTACGAAAAGTCAAAAATAATAAGTCAGTAGTTAAAATCGCAATAAAATTTCAGACACGTCGTGTAGAATTACTGTGAACCTCTTTTTCAATGCAAAGAAATTAACTTATGGATGAGAATTCCCCCCCCCCTCCCCCAAAAAAGTAGTTTAGGATGAGCTTCCAATTTTTGTTTCAACGAATAGTTAAGGATTGGCTTTTAATCTTCGTCACATTCATGTTTTTCTGAAAGATGATCTAGAACATATCATCTAAGCTAAGGTTTAAAACATTTCTATCATTAAGAAAAAAGAATGAAATAAGTTTCAGCCATCAAAAGGATGTTTTTTGAAACAGAAAACTCAGTTTTAATTTCTCATTAAAAATCAGTTTTATTAGAGTTAGATATTGAATGACTTTAAATAAAGGAAAATTATTAGCACCTAAGGTCACAACATAATGTTATGAAGGAATTAATAAAAACTACAGATAATTAGTGGTTATGTATTTTTTAACAACTAACCCATAATAAATATATGCCTTATTTATTGACAACGATATTTATATGAGTGAGTTAAATAATGAATAATCATAATGAATGCACAATGCAATAGTTATATAGAAAATGTTTTGGAAAGAAATTAATTTCTGTTGAGTTGAAAGGGCAATCGTTTTTTTTTCCGAAGTCTCTAAAATAATAAAATTGTTAATAACTACTTAATCAATTAAAGTAACTTGAATTTTACAAATTTAAAATTAAAAAAAAACATACGATTGTAATAACTGCACTATTTGTAATTCAATAGAAAAATTTTTGAAAAAAAAAATTGTTAGTTAAGTTGGGGAGCATATTTCATCATAATTGCAATTACAGACTAAAAAAGCTATTTCTACCTTAATCAAAAATTAAATGTAGCAAATGATTTTTTTTAGTTTGAGTGTACTCGAACTTGCCAAATGTTACAAATAAATACAAGTAATTTAATAGCGAAGTACTAAATTTAAAGAAAAATTGCTTTCAACAATACTAGTTAAAGTATTTAATTTAGTTTATAAAAAGCAGTTGTATAGTAAAAAATAGCAATGTGTATACGATACAAGTTTCTCAAATTTTACAGAACTCAGTAGTTACATGCAAAGCTAAGGTTCGCAAAGTCAAGCCTACAGTATAAAATACAAGCTCGAATATAGTTCGGTATCTTTATTTACATAAGCTAATTTTGTTCACTTTTATGTTGAGAAAAGCACTTTAAAGACAATCTCTCTCTTCAAAAGAACATCAGCTTGCGTTACTTTGATACTTTGCGAAACTTTCGGTTGAATTTGTCTGATTTGCACTGAAGATTATTGTCACAAAATTCCTCAATATTCATGGCAAAAACTGAAACAGCAAAAAGTCAAAACGACATTCTTGCTGTTGGTGAGCTACTTGTGTAGTTGGTTAGTTAGCTCCCAGAGGACGTCCGGAAGCGCTATACTTGAATTTACTGATTTCAGTAGCGTCATCTTAGAAGTAACTGACAAACTACATACGTAAATTGCTCCTCAATTCAATATTCCGAAACTTAGGAAACAGCACAAACATTTTTGGTTCTTGTGAATTCTTTCGCCGATCATTTTCTTCAAGACAAACCTATCGCCAAATAAAAATTGATAAATATATTTAAAAAATGTTTGTCAAACGCCCTAATTTAAAAGTTTTCCCAAGTGCGTCGAGTCAATTAATAACTTAATCATTGACAGTTTATGATGCATGAGGCGAACTTTTGGCTGTAACGAAAATAATCGACGGAATGATACGAAAGTGCAACGTTCTTAAAGTTTAAGGGAGTTATGGAATTTTACAGGTTTACGGTGTTTTGTATCATAAAGATTCATGCTTGAGGAATGATAAATATTTTGGTAAGTTGTACTGAAAGTCCTGATGTAGTTTACTCATGTTATGAACTATCATATGTTTAATATGAGGAATGTAAACATTCGTACTGTCTCGTAAAACAAGTTTTTACTGATTTCAAACTATTCAAATAAAAGAGATTAAGTTAGGGAACCAGACAAACTCAATCGAATCACCACTTATACGATTCAGTTTATTTCAGAGTTATAAAGAACAGAAACTTCATCTTCTCTTTGATATAGCAAACGGAGGATTGTAATAAAATAGAGTTCAGTTTCCAGAGAAATGATATGAGTTGTAACACCTGTTGATCAAGCATATGAACATGTAACGGTGAACATCACTGGGAGATGCGGCACACCGCAGAGGTGTTGCCAACATTCATTTGTTAAAACATTTTTGACACGTATAAATCGAACTTTTGGGCCATTGCCACTGTATTCTAGAGCTGACCAGACACCAAAACGCGCGAGTCCATAATACTTCCGCAAACACTTCGCAAGGCGCGTCACATTACACTTGTTGGTACGTGTGATGCATAATGGAGATTTTTTATACGGTTAATAAAGGGGGTGGGTTAATGGAATTAAAAGTGTTTCTGTACCGCTAAGGCTTTGTTGAGACCAAGAATATTTTTTAAATAGTAAAAAGAGTTTTTAAATAAAAAAATCTTTAGAAAGCAATGACGGGGAAAAATAAATTTGAAAAAAATCATGAGTAAAATGTAAAATCGATCAAAATATCGTAAAAATTTTATATTTTGAAAAGTCATTACTTTGCAATTTTTTCCGTTAAAAACGGTTAAAATTACACTAATTTGAAAGTTATCCTTTGCTTTTAATAAGTAAAACTGAAATTTAGAACTGTGAGTTAGTAAACTTTAAGTACTTAAAATTGAATAATTATACTTTGAATGAATATTTGGGGCTTAAGCTTAAAAAATGAAATAAAAACGAAATAAAAAATTTAGTGAGTATTATATAAAATAGATTGCAATTCCATAAGGACATTACTAGAAACTTATACTAAAACCCTGAAAACAATTTGTTCATAGTTCATCTTAATTCAAAGACTTTCGGTGATAAAACTGAAAGAACACTTGATGAACTTGAAGAAAACATCTAAAATATTTTTGAAAAATTTTGGTGACATACAAATGAAAACGAATTAACTATATTGCCAAGTATTAGATAATAATGCAAACAAATTTTTTTTAACCATTTCTCAAAGTTAGAAGGATGTTCAAGTTTGGACAAAAAAGCGGGAAATTTGAAAAGAGAAGTGGTGGAAGAAAGGCATTGATATTAAATGTAAAAAAAAAAACTACCTTTTTTTTAACATACAACAATAACTTGGACCAACATTTACTTAAAAACCATTATTTCAACAGGCATCCAAAATAAAACTCCTTCTTATACTGATCAGAAGATACATTATGTTGTCATATTGTGATCATTTTCTTTGCAGGTGGTTTAGAGCCACGTTTATTTTAAGTGCATTTGTACACGCTTTCCCTCAATTAAAATCATTTTGTATATTCAGTTGTAAGTAATAAACTCCTTACTCATGTAAACACGTGAGCAAAACGGAATGTTCAGTTTTGTAGAGACGTTGGAGAATTTTGAAGTTATGAGTTCGTTACCGCTATTTCTTGCATGTTGTATTAATAAAGGGGTGATAAAAATTAAATGATTGGAAATTGCGAATTACGCAAATACGTGAGATAAGCTAAAGCAATTTAATTTTATTTCGAATATGCTTTACTAACGGACGAAATTTTCTATATCACGTAGTTCATCAGAAAAATATTACTTTTTATTTTTAAAAATTTCAAGAACAGAGAAAGTCAAAGAATTTTTTTTTTTTCATTGTGAACTTTGTTAGTTTTAAATAAGGACATAACGTGATTAAAAGACTTCTTCAAAAATCTGCAATATTTAAAAAGTTTAAAATGGCCAAAATCCAGAAATGTATGCTTGCTTAAATTCAGCTTTGAAACTATTAGTTAAACTATTTAAAAGAACTAACTTTATAAGTACTAATATTTGTCATTGTATTTTACAACAATTAAAAGGCGTAAGCATTCAAACTATGAAATTGCTGTTTTTTTTTAATTGTTTTCGGCAATCATAAGCCCTTGTATAAAAAACTTCACTTCAAGAAAAAGCAAAAATACGTTCATTTATTTTCTTTCATCCTCTTAAAAAAAATGCTGTGACTCCAAGCAAGATGCCCCAGAAAACATTAAAAAATAAATAAATTAAAGTCATTTTTCATAAAAAGAGTCAAATTTTGACATCTTGAATTCAAATTAGTTTTTAAAAATGACGAATGGTGATTAGAGTGTATGTGCGCTTTCGCCATCGTGTTCCACCTGTGCGAAGGAGCAGTTGCCGGTAGACGTCTCGGGTGGGGAAACACTGGGACGCCTTGTTGCAGACTTAAGTCCAATCTGATAAAGAGACTACAGAACATGTAAGATCCAAAAAATAACTAATTTGTTCCCGTTTCTTCAACAGATTGTTTTTATGTATCTAATTTAGTGGTTGTATCTGTCTTCTTGTTTTTGTCGTCTTTGTTTCGTTAATTATGTGTCAGGTTTTAGTCAAAATTTTTTGCAATTTTTCTTTCGCCTCATTATTTAGATTTTTTAACCTTGTATATATGTCTCATTCGGAAATGCTTTTAAAATTTTAGAGTTTTATGACCATTGTATTTTAGATAAATTTTAATTTCGACAATTCTTAATTGTTTAAGCAAAAACATCGTTTGGCGCATTATGGTCTATACGGGCTCTTGCGCCATTAAACACAATAAAACCAATCAATCAAACAGTAAACAAGAAGCAATTTGTCATTGCTTAAAAAGAGAAAAAAAATCTATCACCTTTTTTTCTTCTTTGGTTTAAAAAAAAAAGAAAAGGTTGAAATTTTCAGGAATTTTTACTCTGTAAGCAGAATGCATCACAAGTAACCAACTTTTAATATATTTTCACAATCACAACAACGTTTATCAGAAGTACTTGAGGCGCGCAAACCTGTTGCCCAATAGCAAACGACAGCTTTTTTTAAATACGAACATATGCTTATATACAAAAACATCACGTCTCACAAGACAAATATATATATGTATGTAAATATGTATATATAAATATATCATTTCAAGCAGCAGCATTCAGCACAATTTTTGATATTAGCGAAAGAGGACAGTTCCTTTGATGATTAATTCGTAATCAAGTTTGTGCTGCCATCTACCGGTTCTTGTAAAGAGGAGAACTGAAATCTGACAATGATTTTGTTTTCCCATCCTCTCAAAATGTTAATGGAACCAATGACATCTTGAAAACGACATGATGGAAATTATTTGAAAAAATACACGTCTGCGATAAAAAAATTTGAAGTTGGAATATTGATTGAGCTTGAGTTTCTAGAAATGATCTCAATTATTTTTTTTTAAATATGGACATATGCAGTGCGAAGAATGATTCATTTTTTGAAGGTTTGTATAGTGCTGTTCTAGTGAGTTGACATCCAATATTGACAATGTTTACTTATTTATCACATAATAAGGTAATTTACTTCTGCAGTAGTTTTTCAAAATTATTTCTACTCAAATCTACGCATTGTTCCTTTCCTATTAGCTCACACCCCAAAGTAACAGCAGCACATTTTAGGGGATGGATAAAAATAATTCACCCTAAATAATTAACCATTTTAAAATTTATTTATTCATAACACAGGTTAACATTTTAAAACTATTACTTTAAAAAAGATACACACACACATACGCACACAGAATTTTTGCTAAAAAAAAATTATTTAGTTGACTACGGCACTAATGCTGCAATCATACTTCAAGTTTTTCTTTTTCTTTTTTCTGCTATTTATTTATTTATCGATAGATATTTTTTTTAATTATAATTTTTTATTTTTTTCTTTCTTTCTTTATTATTTTAAATTTAATTATTATTCTTCATATATTTTATGTAGTTATTCCTTTACTTGTTTTTTTTACATTTTTTATTTATTTATCTTTTATTTATTTTTAAAATTGATTTATGTATTTTGTTTTAATTTTGTTTCTTTTTTTTTCCTTATTTTTATTGATTGATTTGTTTATTTTTTTAAAAATTGTTTTCACTACATTCATGAAAATATTTTACTTATAATATATATTTTTTGAAGTTATTATTAACCAAAATTATTTTTCTTCTGTATATACCAAAATGAAAGGTGTACCATCTGGATTGTTTTATAAATTTTTACATAAGTCATTCCATAATTTGTTAAATTTAACTTTGTTGTTAAACGTTATCATTGTCAATGGCGTTGGTAGTCAACTTAGCAGAGAAGCACTATACCTTTCCGTATGTGTGTTGCAAAATTCAATGATTATTCCTTAGAAATACTAAAAAATAATACAGTAGCCCCTCGTTATATCGCGTCTCGTTATGTCGCTCATTCGGATATATCGCTCTTTTCTTTTGTCTCCCAAGAAAAAAAAAATAGTTCGAAACCATTTTTGAGAAAATATGTAAGGTGCTCAGAAAAAGTCTCTTTTTTATTTATCTTGTCATCAATGAACAGAACGAAGGCTCTTCGATACGACTTTGGATTCTTATTTCACCAAAACAATAGGTTAATTTTATGTCTGTATACATATTTTTTAAGACCTGCACATTGTAACAACAACTGCGGTAAGTTATATTTTTTTGTTACTTTTGACTGAAAAAAAGTCTAATGTTCGAATAAATGATTTTTTATGTATGTGCACGTATAATATACTTGCATGCTGGATAGAAAACTATTTTTAATGAACTCTGTTATATCGCGCTTTCGGATATATCGCGCTTTTTTCTTGTCCCTCGAAAAGCGCGATATAACGAGGGGTTACTGTATAAAGAAATAAATAAAAATAAAATAAAATTTACCCCGAAAAGTAATAAATAATAAACCCTGAATTTTCATCCAACAATGTAAAAAAAAACGTACCTCAGTTGCTGAAACCTTCTAGTTTGTTTAAGACACTACCGTGCAACATAAAACGATTCATCTTCAGTTTGATTTTAGCTAACTACGCACGCCCATCCGCCCAAAAGCATTGGTATAACCCCCCCTCCATATACCCCAACTAATTAAGAAGGGGTCCACAAAAAAGAGAAAATTAAACGCAAACCAAGTACCAATCTGATGAGGTCATCATCAATAATTCACACCATATCGTTTTCCCTATAGTCATGCATTTCCTTGTTGGAGGGAATACAAGATGAATCACATCATAAAAACTTTTTTTCTATAAAGAAAAATAGTCATTGTTGGTTAAAATAAATGTTTCAAAAAAGATGTTAGCACGGTGATAACTTTTTTGTAGTTATTTTTAGTAGTTTTTATGCATTAAGCAAACATACGCTTTACTTTGTTAATTATTTCTTCACAACAGTAAATCAAATATTTAACCAGTATCCTTTTTGTCATTCACTTGTGACAAAAAAATAGCATGCTTCTGCGAAACTGTAGTCCTTGTATTCTATCCAGCGAGCTCATAAAACTGCACGTTAATTTGATGTCACCGCAACTGTCGCAACTTCGGTGTATTTCCTTTTATAAAAAATAACAAGAGTCAACTTCTTTCGTAACAGATCAGGGTGATGTTGAGGAAAGGATCTAACCAACAGATGGCTTCGCTGTTGCAATTCAAATTCATACGCTGAATTGAGACTCAAGAAAAGTATGAACTCTGAGGGAAGAAGTGACCTCATCCGTGTTCCAGGTATCCTGATCTCGTTTCACTTTGTCTGATTCACTTCACTTTGCGTGAATCATCACTTTAATTCACTTGACAACAATAACATATGTGTCCATTTATTTGGAGGGTCTGTGAAAGATTTCTGCTAGCGAATTAATGCTAGGAACTAGAAATTTCAGTCAGCGAATAAGTTCTATAAAGCTGAGGTGTGTGAATGAGATTTTTTAATCGCAAATTAGTACTGGAAGCTATAAGGTTTCTGAAACAAATTTCAGTTGGAGAACAACTTTTGTACAGCTGAGGTGTGTGAAAGAGATTTTTTAATTGGCAAATTAGTTCTGGGAGCTATAAGGTCAGGGAAATAAATTTCAGTCGACGAACAGGTTTTGTGAAACAGAGGAGTGTGAAAGAAATTTTTTATCGGCAATTAGTTCTGGGAGCTATAATATCTGAGAAAGAATGCTCAGTTGGTTGAACTTTAAAAATTCTACGAAAGACATTTCAGTTGACGAACTAGTTCTATGAGTTATTTATATTTTCTAGTTTCTTATGAGCCTGTAAAGGAGATGTCTACCGGCGACCTTTGAGAGTTATTTGGAAAGAATATCAGTTGGGCGAACTAGTTCTGTGAGCAAGCCAATAAAAGAGATTTCTACCGACGAACTTTGAGAGCTATTTGAAAAGAATAGCAGTCGGCGAACTAGTTTTTTGGAATCAAGGTATCTGAAAGAAATCCGTGAACTTTGGAGTGTCCATAAGTAAGATTTCATTTGACAAACTAGTAACTGCGTACCAAAGTCCATGAAGGAGATTTCAGCCACTGAAATACTTCTGTAAAACTAAGATCTATGAATGAGATTTCAACTGGTGAAGCATCTCAACAAACTAACGTCCGTGAAGGAGATTTTGGGAGGTTCATGAAAGAAGTTTCAGTCGGGGATCTTATTCTGTGAACTAAAATCTTTCACCGAATAACATTTTTTCACATATCTTAGTTCACAAAACTAGTTCACCGACTCTCCAAGTGAACGTATAGGCCATGGTGGCCCGATCGGTAAATCGTGCGACTCGTAGCAGGAGGGTCCCGGGTTTAATCCTAGCCAAACAAAGATTCACTGACGTTTCTAATGGTGACTGGGCGACGTTAAATAAGGGTCGTGGTCACAAAGCCCTCCAAGTAAATCGATAATTCTGAGTGTACTGGACCAAGGGGGTTGCTCGGCTTTTGGTATGGATCAAAACTACCGAGTGCTCTTCAGGGCCCCATCCAACCGGTTAAACTACGTGTTGTGGTAGATACGGGGACCCTGGAGTGAAAAGTGAAAAAGAAAAACGGAGATAATCGTATTTTTCACCAAGCAAATCAAAGTGTCAATTCACGTGGAGTGAGGCGAACCCGAATGCGTGAAACAAAACCAGCAAGGCCCCAGTTTTATGAGCTCGGTGATTCAATCTTGGAAGGCCACGGTGTTTCCGCAAAAGACAAAAGACGAAAGTGTGTTTCCCCGGAGAGCCAACTCCAGCAGAGACAGATTTTCAGTACTCGTCCTTGTCGTCTCTGAGCAGGTAGGTCGTCCAGTAGACGAGGTTGAAGAGGGCGAAGGCCAGGGGGAAGAAGATGCGGGAGATGACGTCGATCCTCTTGGAGCGCGTGGGGAAGCGCTGGAACCACCAGGTGCCACAGAGGAACAGCCCGGGCTGTTTCTTGCTGCCCTCCATCATGCCACCCATGTGGACTTCGCAGTCGCGGAATTTGGCGGCAGCGTGGAGGTCGGCCGGCTGGACGAGGGTCTTCTAGAGGGAAGGCACCGTGTCAATAATAATAGAGCACATGAAAAAAAAAGCGCAAAAGCCATAATTCTTTAAAGAAGATTTACTCAAGGTGCATATCTTAGAAAAGTGTATATCTTCGTCTTCCAGCTGTACAATATATAATCATTAATTCCAAGTAAAATGACTGATGCAGCGGATACTAACAACCTGTGTAGTTTCCAAAACTACTAGTCCAAGAGCTAGCAACGTCGAAAAAAAACAACAATTTTTAGACGCCTATCTCTTTAATATATCTTTCTCTATGCTCTTCTACGCAGCATGTCAATTGCCTTTCGGGCGAGAGTTGTTGTGTTTTTTACTACGCATCACACTTGTACTGAAAAAAATAGTGATTTTTAAGTCATTTTTGGGCAATTCCACGTCAAATAAATCATGAAAAAAAAAAAAAGTTTTTGATCTAACCATTTCCGATTTTAACAAAATTTGATGTGAAGGACGCATATGACAAGACAAGTAATCCTGCTAAATTTCAGATTTCTACTTTAAAAACAACGAAATACAGAGCTGTTAAAGAACTTAAAAAAAAAGAAAGTTTTTACATGCAACTTCTTTTCTAATTATAGTAGAGTAAAAAATTCAAAAACCGTTGTGACAATGACAATGGAATTGCTTCTGGAGCCGCTTAGGTAGAATGCCTGTAATCTCCTGTGTATTGATGTCAAGTGGAGCTGACAGTATGGTGTAACATTCGGAAGGAGTGAGATGGAGGCTGGATTGGGTCAAGTCCAAGGAAGCAGTGCTGAGCTATGAAGTTTCAAACGGCCCCAAATGGTTAAAAAATCACTTTTTACCAGCAAAAATGTGATCCGCAGTAGAAAAAGCAACGACTCTCAACCGACAGGGTATCCATCATGCTGCTTTGAAAAGCAAAGGGAAAAACATATTAAAGAACCAGACGTCTTGAAATGGTCACCCGAAAACGTTGCTAGTGTATACACTATTACATTTCACCTCGTCCTCAAACTAGCAGTAAATTCACACAATTTCTTCCTTATATTATGCAAACCCCTACAGTTCGCAAACCGTGAAAAGTTATAATTTGTTTGCTTCAATCGTCTACACCGGAAAATGCGTTTTTAATGTCATAAGAGATGGTGTTATAATGAACTGGTAGATTAAATCAAAATACTCCCTAATCTTATGTATTGCAGTAATACTCACGGCCGAACATGCTGCGATGAAAAAGCAAAATTATGCAGTTTTTATGAAAACTTGTTTTCGCAACTGTTTTGGATGGCTGTTTTACTTCGAGAAAAAAATTCCACTCTTAGACTATACAGTGGAGCACATTCAGCAGCGACAGAGTTTGGAGTGCCGGTACGGTTCTCAATGAAGGTTGAGAAACCTTGAGCGAACAAATATGATGTAGTAACTATTCAAGTATTAGAAAACCTATAATAGGGTATGATTGACAGCACTTTTCATTTTTGACTTTTGCCCCTTTTTTTGGTATGAATACTCCACTCTCCACTGTGAGGTGGATGAAAGTTTTACAACCAACATAAGTTGCCCAATGTTACAGCCATCCTCTGCCACTATCGATTGAAGCGATGTGACCATTATTTTGTCTTCAAGCTTAGTTAATTAGCTATACATTAATGTATTTGTGATTGTCTTCAGAGCCCAACTCAACCGGTAAACTACATCTGTGGTAGGTACGTTGCACCCTGGGGTGTACTGTGATCAGGGACGTGCCGTCTGGGTAGACAAGGTAGGCAGTGCCTACCCACGAAAAAAACAGACTAAGCTCACCACTTCATGCCATGACATTTAATGCGTTGATTGGAAAAAAATATTTCGGTTTCACACAGCAATAATAGAAAAAAAGAAAGAAAATGGAATTTTTCCATTTTTGTGCACATGAAAAGCAGCGGCCGACGCTGCTTTTCGACCTCCGTATCTATGCAATGCTTAGCATGCAAAACACCCCCGTGCCGCACTTTTCCCCCTCCTCGCGTTAGCCAAAGCGACCTTGGAGGCAAAACATAATCTGCCTCTCTGGCGTAGCCGACGAAGATCAGTTCGAAGGCCTGTACCTCTATCCTATGAACAGTCATAGAAAAAAAAAAAACGAAACACTCGCTCGTATTCGAAGACTATTAACACTAGAGACACGTGTAATATGTTATTTTTTCAGGAATAATGTGTTCTATAAATTTCTATTGGTAAATTGTTGTTAAGGGGTCGTCTTCATATAAAAATCGGCATCAACTTTAAAATTCTCTATGAAAACCCCCCTTTTTTATCGCATATTTGTGATCAGCAACATCATTTAACTTTGTATACCAAATCGTTTTAAATTTGCTCCAGCCGTTGCTTCACAATTGAACTGAGAAAAAACCGTCCCGTAATGTTAAAAATATTTTTGATACTTGGGCATATAATACATAAACCACGATAGGTACGGCAAAGTTTGTTTTTTTATATCAAAGTATGAACCAACCCAACAATAAAAACGTCATTGACTTCCTCTCAGATACAATTTTGAATTTTTTATGAATTTTGAAATTAATATTTGAAAAAATGATGATCTGGAACCATATAATATTTTGATGGAGAAACAATCTAGAAGGGGTTTCAAAGGAGAATCCAAAATGGGAGCTCAAAATATCCAGTAGTTTTTGAGATATGCTAAAAGAACCATTTTTAGGGACCATATACAACTGTGCAAACTGAAACAATAGCAGGGAATTTCTATGCAAAGAAAGAGGAATATGCTTATCCACCAGTTTCAGAACATGCTCAGTAGGGTGGGTCGAAAAAAGCTTTTTCTTTCTGATCAATTTCTAATAGCACGGAAAACTTGCCTATGGGCTTCCTAATAACGGGAAAAATAATAAAAAAAATAATTAATTACTTTTGTAATCGCGCAAGAGCTCTAAAGTTTAGAAAAAAAGAGAAATTTCTGTCATTTTTAAAATGAATATTTTTTTCAAAAAATATTTTTTTAAATTTCTAATAGTGCGGAAAACTTGCGAATGGGTATTATAATAACGGGAAAAATAATGAAAATAATATTTAGTTACTTTTGTAAAAGCGCAAGAGCTCTAAAGTTTAGAAAAAAAGAGAAAAATCTGTAATTTTTAGAGATGAATTTTTTTTTTCAAAAAATATTTTTTTTATTTCTAATAGTGCGGAAAACTTGTGCCAGGGCTTCCTAATAACAGCAAAAATAATTTAAAAAATAATTAATTATTTTTGAAACCACGCAGAAGGTCTAAAATTTCGAAAAAAAAGAGAGAAATCTGTAATTTTTAAAAATATATAATTATTTAAAAAAATATTTTTTTATATTTAATAGTATAAAAACTACTTTTGTAGTTATAGAAATTGGTTTAAAAAAACTTGGGGTACATTGCCGTTCGTTTGAATTTGCACAAAAACCCTAAAAATCCTTTTTTTTTTTTTGGAAAAAATCACATATCGCAGCTTATTGCACATTTTAGCATATTTTTTACAGATTCTAAAATAATACTAAATCAAGTCCCACCCACATCCTACCCAATCAACCAACCATTTTGGGTGTGCTTACTTACACCCTTTGAATTCTGACTTCGAATCAAATTTTTGCATTAAAGATCTTGATTTTAAGGTTGTCTTAATAAAACCCTCTCGGTTTTCATTCCCGCAAACTTTAGCAGCAGCCTCTGTAACTAGTTTTACACACCTCTCCACTGACTGAGTGTGGCAGGGAAATTTCAAGTAATCAAATTCTGGAAGGGTTTTTTCTTTCAATAGGGTTGAAATATTTTCTGTAGACATATTTGACAGAAGGGGTGGAGGTGTCAGCTTACAATTTGTCCAATCAATTAGTTCAGGATAGTCAGTGGCTTCAAAGTTAATTGAAGAAAGCTTGAAAGCTCTAATGTGGCCCACTACTGGCGGCTCATTTCTGGCTTTCAGTATCTTCCTGTAGCCTAACTCTCTAATGTGCTATCTGTTATCCATTATCATCGCCAGCATGAGAATCTCTAGATGGCAGAAGAAAGAGTTTCTCTGAATGACTGGATCGATTTTTTTTTTATGTTGTCCGGAAAATGTCTGGTTATTTGAATGATCTTTAATACGTGCTTCGGACCATCTTTCACAGTGTTGTGCACTTTAATATTGAACCAAACAGGAGCGTAGGTCTTTACAATGTAATTTGCAAGGGTCTTCATTTCGCTTGTCGGACTTATTTGGGAAACAAAGTCTTAACACCCGGTTTGCACAAGTTAACCATCTGGAATGGCTGAGGGGTCCAGGATTTTTAGCTGCTAATTCTGGATCACAGCTTCCTGTGCTGACTGCTTGAACAATGTCTAAAAGATATTTCTAATCTTTACTGAGGTCAGTTTTATTTATTGTGATGGTAATACATTCATGCATAGAAAGTTTTTCTCTTTTTTCTTCTCTTTTAGCCAGTTTAACTGTCTCTTTTCTATCCAATGTTTTTCCCGTTATTAGGATGCCCATGCGCAAATTTTCCGCACTATTAGAAATTTAAAAAAGTATTTAAAAAAATATATTCATCTTTAAAAATGACAGATTTTCCTCTTTTTTTCTAAACTTTAGAGCTCTTGCGTGATTACAAAAGTAATTAATTATTTTTTTAATTATTTTTCCCGTTATTAGGATGCTCATGCGTAAGTTTTCCGCACTATTAGAAATTTAAATAAGTATTTTTTGAAAAAAATATTCATCTTTAAAAATGACAGATTTTTCTCTTTTTTTCTAAACTTTAGAGCTCTTGCGCGATTACAAAAGTAATTAATTATTTTTTTATTATTTTCCCGTTATTAGGATGCCCATGGGCAAGTTTTCCGTGCTATTAGAAATTGATCAGGAAAAAAAAAGCTTTTTTCGACCCACCCTAATGCTCAGTGTTTTTATATAGTATTTAGTTTTCAACAGTTGTAATATGTTGAAAGCGAAACGATTAATAAAACAATTAAGTGTATTTTTAAACTGGTAGACAATCCAATTTTTTGTCCATTAGTGAGAAGTCTGCATTCATGCAACATGTAGCAATTCAGAAAACTTTTTACGTGGACACTTGATTTTCATGGAAAACTGGTATCTCGGAAGGTTATTTGGAATAATTTGTAACGATTAGACGTTTTTTTTTAATTCTGAGCCACGGTTTTAACATTTTTGCCAATCCTAATACAGTAGTTTATATAAATACAAGAGGTTACTTTTAAGTTGCAACCTCTCTCCAAAAGGTGTGTGCTGCAACGGTTAGTGCGTAGCTATAAGTATGCATCCATCTTTGTTTAATCAAAAAGATAGAATGTTGCATTTTTCCCTTGAACTGTACACAGTAGGGTTTTCTTTTCCAACTTTCAAAAAATATAACTTTAACAAAACCCGAGAATTTTTAATTAATTACGAAAAGCAAACGTATTATTGCGAGTAGCTTTAGGTAATTTAATCGAAAAAATATGATTTGTCTACTCTTTGTAAATTTCGACCTTGAAAGTAGCTTTTTAAATGTGGTGGTGGTACCTAAATCTTTGGTCGGTCATAACTTTTGTTCTACTGGTCCTAAAGTGATGCCGCTTGGTACCCAGCATACTTTTGGCCCTCCGCACCTAATTATGCAACCAAATGTAGGGGTTCCTTTTTGAAAATTCAGACTTTGAGTTCATTTCACTTTGTATATAGCCCCTTATCAAAATTTTACTCTCATAGTTTTAAAGAATACTTTAATCCATGTCAGAAGACACCTTTCTTTTGTTCTTGGCAAGTATAGCAGCCGAATAATTCAGAGTGTTTCGTTTTTTTTTTTCCATGACTGTACCTCTTTCTCTGCCGGTCTCTTCGATCCTCCGCTGCAATTTGGACGTTATGTGCAGGGCGGTGAGCGTTACAAAATTCTCAATGGTTTTGGCACCTTGATTCGTTTTTTATATGGTTGTTTGTTTTCTATGAAATGTTTCCGTAATTCTCAAATGTTTCGTTTTTTCATTTGTCATATTGTTTCCTATGTTTAAGTCGAAACCGCAGAATAGTTGTTCTGTTTAAACTTTTTGAAAAAAAAAAAGACTTACCAAGTAAAGCGACAAAATATTGAAAAATGCATATCATTATGAAATGGAAGTCAATTTTAAAAATTAGCTTTTAGAGTTGATAAGGATGCATTCAGCAGTCTAGAGGAAAAGTACCGAAACTTTTTGACATTATAAAACGGATTGCAGATTTGTAGATATTCATGGGAACAAGTTTTTTTTGACAAATGTATAAAAAATGTACTTGATTTTATTTTTGAAAAGTGAACTAAGCCAACTATTTCCAGAAACTGATGTTGTTGTAGTTAATTCTGACTATACCAGCTACAATTTTTTTTAGAGTGAATATTTTCGGCAACAAAAGGAACAGAATGACAAATTAACAACCTTTCTTTCTTGTTTTGATATCCATAGAAAAAGAAAGTGACAAAATAAAACAAGACCCCACTTTCAATTTTTATGAAAGTCACAGAAAATTTCACCACAATGAAAGAAAGAAGAATGGATTTTCTATAGAATCAAATATTATAAAATAATGAAAATATTTTTATATATGTTTATACTAAGGACTACGTAAATATCATTCATATTTATACTGATTTATTACGGTTAACAGCATATGCTTTTTTTCAACATATGTATTATTATTCCACAAATTATCTCATCTGCCTACCCAGGGCGTTCGTTCACGGCACGTGCCTGACTGTGATGTATGTATTTATAAAAGTTTGGTTTATTTTCAGTTGCTTAAATCGTCCCGAAAACAAAGCAAATACAAGCGGTGTACTTGGTCACAAAAAAAAATTAGGTGCTTTGACACAATCTATAAATGGGCATTCTGACAATGCAACTTTACTTTCTTGTCTCTTTGCAAAATAGTACTGGCGAACTTATCTAAGAAAAACAAACAGAGCTTTTATCGACAGTTAAGGGATGTTTCAAACAGCTCGAACTCTTCCAAGTTCGGAAAATCGCCGTTTATTGAGGGCAGCAGCGGCAGATTTACAAATATAACCTCTGGTAATTTAATACGAATGCATCCTTCCATTTGAATAATGAAATAAAATAATTTAAAATGACGTTAAAGTATATTAGTTTCTCCTTTAAAATGACATATGACAAAGCGCCCTTCGGCGGGTCACTTTGTTATACTTGAAGTGCTTGGGAAAAATCGAACTAACACATACTTAGATATTTACTAGAAAGATGATTATGTTACGCAACTTGTATAAAGTTGTGCACCATTAGCAATTTTCCGATTATCCGCGCGTACAAAAATGATCCGCAAATTGTTATCCGTATAAAATGTAAACTTTTCCTGCACTGTATCACTTTTGGTCTATGGTGGTCCAATCGTAAAGCGTCGGACCGGAACTGAAATGTCCCATACTCGATCCCAGCCGTTAGAAGATGTATCCTGCTCACTAATGGTGGCTAAGGCACGTTAAATATGTTCGTGGTCACAAGGTTCTCCAAGATTTCGTTCCAAATCAATACCTTTGGAGGTGCTGGACTAGGGTCGCTCTGTTTCTACTCTGTTTCAAAAAGCAGAGCGCTCTTCAGTGCCCCTCTTACCGGTTAAACCACGTGCAGTGGTAGGTATGGGGATCCTGGGGAGAAATGAAATGTATAGCAATTCTAATGGACATACCATAAAAAAGAAACCTACACTCCGCGTAAAATTATTTTTATATATTGTGTGTGTACTGTATATATTGTAATGATTTGTACAAGTTTCGTGTATCAGTTCAATTTTATTTTTGGGCCAAGAAGAATATTTACTTAAATTCCGCCTCACTTATTTTGAGCGTTATGTGTGATTTTCATTACCCGTGGTACTCGTGTCACCCAATTCTGGTTTAATGAAGCTATTTGGGAAGCTTATAATATTGTAACTTTCTGTAGAATTATATGAAAGCTGTTGCGAAATAAAAAAGATAAATGAATCAAAATAAATTTTAATTTGTTTTTCAGAAATACCACTAGATGGCGGTACTTAAACACACAATTGCACAAAGTAGTAGTTGAATGTGGGGCAAGGTTTCGATAACTAACCCGTTTCAAAATGAAAAAATTGGAAATTAGTTCTGAACAGGGGCGGATGGGGCCGGCGGGCAGCCGGGCATTTTCCCGGTGGGCCGCCTGTGTTTCGGCCGGTCGGCCCGTCTAAATTTTACAACTTGTGGCGTTTTCTTATTTTTTTAGTCGGCCGGCCGGTCTAAATTTTAAAACTTGTGGTGGTTTTTTTTTTATTTTTTTTATTTAGTCGGCCGGACGGTCGGTGTAAATTTTATAACTTGTGGTGTTTTTTTTAGTCGGCCGGTTGGCTGGTTTAAATTTCAAAACTTGTGGGATTATTTGTTTTTTTTTTGAATGAAATTGATGGAAAAACCATGAAATTAATGAAAAGCTTGCTTCCATTTCTTGCACAAACTGTCAAAATTGCGTTATTTGCTGTTATAAAGTACTTATTAAGTACAACTTGTTCAAAGATTGTTATTCAGTTTTAAC
>JAXGGA010019847.1:0-19302 GCA_038373865.1 Uloborus plumipes
CAGTTAAAGCTCCGTATCATGATTTTCAATTCATTCAGAAGTTGATCAATTATCGGGAAATTGATAAAGAAATAAGTGAAATTGCTCTAAAAAAATTTTCAAATCATCTCTGGTATTTGGCTCCCGAACCTATGGCTCTATCCTTATTTGATGATACTGTTCCACTCACAGTGAAGAGAAATATGGTAGAAATTTTGTTGGAAGCAGATACAGATGAAGAACTGGAGCAAGAAGAAAACCAACAAAAAAGATATATTCCACATCAAAATAATTTTTCTTTACTTGTAAACAACGAGTTTTTGTCATTTGTAACACCTGTAACAAACTATTTCTTCACCCGATTTTCTATTAATTCCGATTTTATCAGCAAAGATCCTTCAATATGGAAAGATGACCCTAGTTATATAAGAGGAAAAGAAAAAATTGAGAAATTAAGTGTTGTGAATGATGCTGCAGAAAGAGGTATCAAATTAATTCAGGAATATAATAATATTCTCACAAAAGATGAAAGTGAAAAACAATTCGTTTTGCATATCGTAGCTGAAGACCGCAAAAGATACCCCACTGCTACCAAATCCTCACTTAGGAAACAATAAGGTAAAATATTTATTTGTTTATACTATGTTTTGACTCTACAGAAACTGTTTGTCAAAAAATGTTTTTTTCTCTAATAATTTTTGTGTTATTGTTAAAAACTGCAATGTTTTTAAAAAAAATCACGAAATTTCAGATACTGACTAAACTTTAAGTCATTTGCGGCACTCCTAGAAATTGTTCAAATGAGCTGAAATTTGGTACAGAGTGTTTTTTTATTCGTTGGAACAAGATAGGGGGGTGGGAGCAAGGAAATTTTAACTTTGGAAAAATGCCATATAGTTAAGGGCCACCCTAATATATATATACTTTTTTTTCATTCTAAAATTCTTGAAAGGTTTTAAAAACCAAAAAGTATTATCACAGCTTCTTAAAAAATAATTTCATCACTGAAACTAAAGTTCACTACTCACGAGTGAAAGAAATACTCAAACCAATAAAGACTCAGATTATATCTAAGCACCACAAAATAATTCACGACTATTCACATACAAGCTCCATACGCACTTTCAGTGTAATCAGCCGAACTTAAAACTGCTCAAAACAGCAGGCAAGGAAATTTTTCTTTGTCTGAGAACGCTTCTCTGGAGTTAATTGTTATTAACCTCATCCTCGGGGTAAAACACTGGCAGATGACTTTGAAGGTCACCGTGGAAGTTTCAAACAATTTGTTAGTTACTTTTCCCAGAAGCAATCTTCAAAACTTACAAAGGTTTCAAAGCAATTAAGCGAAAATAAATATTTTACTACCGATCGTCAAGATGTAACTTTAACAACCTCCGAAGCCGTAACATAAAGAATATTTCACTCTAATGAGTTTGCATTTATCAGCTAATTATCATTAAGACTTATCAGCAACAGAAAATGCGAAAATACAAGGAAATACTCAGAAGTGAAGAGGACTTAAAACTTATATTATGAACACTTTTACTATGCGTAAATATGAAACTGGGTCAGAGTTGAAATTAAAGTTCAGCCACAAAAACAAAAGCGTGAAAGTTAGCTGTTTTTTTTAATTATTTTTTTAATCTACTTATTTAAATCACCTTAGAAACAATTATTTGCAAACTCTTGATGTATACTAAAAATCAATTTCACACGTTCAGTTAATACGAGGCCCAGCTAGAATTTTCTTCTGTGAGGAGTTTTTTTTTTTTTTTTAGTCAAAACATTCCTCACATCTAAATTCTGCATTAGGATTGGCAACAATGTTAAAACCAAAGCTTGTGAGGACTTTTTTCACCCTAGAAACCTCCCAATGGGTAATTCATGAACCCTCAGGGGTTCGCGAGAGATACGAAAAGGGGTTCCAGAAATTAATATTGTAACGGCAGAATTTTAACACGCTCGTTTGAGATGAAATCTCAAGTTCGCTTGTTCATCATTTAGTTTTACTGGGAAAAAAAACATGGATTCAATATAAGACAATTTCTGTAGAAGGTATTTTTAACGATCATTTAATTCATTTCTGATTCAGTGTTTCAAGTGAAAAGTTGGGTCAAAAAGGGAATTTTAAATTATGTAAACCCTTGGACAACGTTTTTAAGGGAAAAGGGATTTTCGACACATAGAGACAAATGCAAAAGCATGTTAAATGCTGAATCAAATGTTTGGCTGAAACTATTAGATATTCGAGCCAAACTTGGGAGTTCTTTGTTCCATTAGACATTTAATAAGTTGACTAAACCTCAAAGAATCATCACAAAGATTTATTCTATTGAATTTATTTTGCAAACTTTTCTTAGCTAACATTTCGGCTTGTTGCAATGTTTGTACTTCTATATTTTGCAATTATTATTTTTGTTCTTATTTCTAATATTTTTTAATAATTAATTTTCACTCACAGTCTGTGTGGCGGACATTAACAACACAGCCATACACACAGAGGAAGGACAAGAACAGAAGTACATCCATGCCTGAGTCGGGATTCGAACCCGGGCCCACCGCATCACGGTCAGATTCCTCTGATCACCAGACAAGGTTTCTGGTGATGTATATTGAACTATTCTTTCTCAAACTATAAAAAATCCTTCCAAATGTTTTGTGCGGGCTAGAGGGAGCTGGTTGCTTATTACTTCGTGCACAAGGGGTTCACCAACTCTTCGTTCCCTTTATAAGGCGTTTACAAAAGAAAAAGGGTGGGAACAACTGTTTTAATGCAACAATATTATTTTTAAAAAATGTGCAAACTTGTAAAATTTACTGAACAAATTTTATTTAAAACATATGTACAAAACATCAAATCTTACATAATCGTTGCATTAGCATAAATATAGATATAATTTATGATACAAAGATAAAAAAAAAAGTTGAGAAGAGTTCTAACGACACTACATGCCTCAGTGGCAGGCAACTGCCAAAACAGAATGATTTATTTGACACTCGATCACTCATTTGGGATATTCAGACGATTTATTATATCCGATAGAAAAATTAATTTCGGTTTGATTTTTAGTTCTGCCCTCATTATTTTTAAAATAAAATGAGGCTATTTGTGAATACCGTCTGGTTAGTATATGTACTCATATGTGCGTACAACAATTTCCATACGAGATGAAAGATCCTTTTCAAAAACAAGTGTAACCCTTAAAAAAGAATAAATCTCAACCTTTTATGAAAATGGATTGTTCTTCGTGGTAAACATGGCATTGTGTTTGAACAATTTAAACATATTTTGTTCGGAAGAAATATGCATCATTTTGACATTCTTTTGAAAATAGCATTTGGATTGGCATTTGGAACAGCATTTGAATAAAAGCTTTTAGAAAATGATTTTTCTGCGGAAGATAAAAATATCAGTTGCAGAAAGTGCGTTTTAGATATTGTCAACTTAAAGTGAAAAATCTAAACAGAATACCAACACAAAAAAACTTGAATTGAGTGGTCTGTTTTTTAAAACTAAAAATGCAAACAATATGCTATCCGTGTAATAAAAGCGAATCCAAACGAGTTAAGATTTCATGACATGTGTGTTTAAACTATTGTTTACTACAGTAGACGACGTTTCAAGCGAGGGTTACGCCCCAAGAAAATGCGACTCAATTACAAATCGAGTAAATAAAAACTTCGTTTTAGTGCTAAAAAAGGGGTTAGGTTTCGCAGAGAAAGAAAATACTTTATTCTAGCGACAAGCAAATACACATTAATTTTAATGTGTAATTCTTTCAATGCATATGTACAACGTGTGCGTAAAGAACACATACATGAACTTAGTGTTTATGTAAAACACAAACTAATTATGAAAGTCTTTTGGTAGTCATTAATTGGAGGGTTCGGAAGGCAAAAGAAGCGAGTCTACTTTTTGTCATTTTCAAGTTAAGCTATAAAAATTGTTACATTCATTAACTATGCAAAATGTCAGTGCAATAATGAACCAAGTTTTAGCTTAAATAATATCCGATGTGTTCTAGTTTTTAAAAAATATTAACGGGTAGACACTGCAATGAAATGGAACTTCAACCCTCTGATGCACAAAGAAGCTTTTTATGGACTTGGTTCACGTGTATTCTGAGCCCTTCAATTGTTTTTTTTTTTTTTTGTAATTATCTGTATAGCATAAGTACATCCACAATCGATCTCTTCACTTCTGTGACTTAATCTTCGTACAATAAGAAATAAAAAAATCATTTATCATTGTCAAGGAATGGCTAAAAACTTTCTATGAAAATTTTTTTTATTGCATGTCATCGATGTTAGTATCCTCGTTGGTTTTTCCTCCTTTGTCACTTCTAAAGTTCTTCCAGTGAGCTCTGAATTTCATGAGTTTAATATATTTACTTCTGTAAAAGATCTCTGGAACCAATCTCAAAAGAAGTCTTCAGTGGCCCCAGAACGCCTATTAGTATGCTAAAATGCAGCTAATTGCGTTTTATCAGAGATCTCTGAAGTTAACATTTTGAAATAGAGGAAAATTTTATGTGTTTGCAAGTGTAATTTTCGTAAAATCAAAACCCATTCGGGTAAAACAAAATACAGGCTTAGTCTTAAATCGCGTTTAATCAAATCCGCGCTAAATAAACCAGGGTAAAAAAAAAGTCTCTACTTATATTCCGTATCTAACTTCATAAATCTAATGGAGTTGGTGACTTTTTATCTGCATTTGAGAAAACAAAAAACTATAGTTTACGTTGTTTCCATGTTATACTCATCATGCTCTTTAATTTTACATAACAACATAACTGGATTGGCAGTTCCAGAACCTGATTACGCCACATTGCTGCTTAGTTACGAAATTAGTCAAAGAGGTAATACCTTTTATATTTTGCTTGGAAAAGGCAGCTGTCTCATATAGCAGGTCATATCTTACGTAAGTTAATCAATTTTGGTTTTACCTCTTTCAGCCGCCATTTGCCAGAAACGGAAGTGCCTCCTATCGGGTCATTCCATAGAAATGTCAACCTCAGCCTAAAAAATAAAAATACCTTAAAGACTTAACTGTGACCTATCATTGTAATTCAACATACTTTCTAGTATATGAATCTAGCTAAAATTTTGAAAAATCCTTTTTGGTGTTTATGTTGGAGCTCTGTAAGTACATGGCTGCAGAAAAGTCTCAGTAAACGCTAAAAACATTGGTCATTGTTTTTGTGCATAATGTTAAAATTTCTGTAAATTTTTAAAAGAACTGCGTTTCTTATGAAAGTTTGGAGTTATATCTGATTGAATTAACAGCTTTTTTCATTCAGTTTATAAGATAAGCATTTTAATTATCTTCATTATTTCACTTTTTTATTTTATGTTACGTTAGTCACAAAAATGCAATGTTTTCTATTTTAAAACTGAACTAAAAATAATTAAGTACCATAGCTCTTTATTTTCTTATGTCTATATCATATCTAAAATAAATCCTAAAATATTTATTTTAGATATATTTAATAGAAAAATATTAGTGTGACTAACGTAACATTTTAGGTGTGTGACCAACGTAACAGTTTGAATGTGACTATCGTAACAGTTTGAATGTGACTATGGTAACAATTAAAAAAAGATGAATGTAGCTTAAAGCTTAACTATTTTAGTGTTTATTTAAATTTCCAGTTAAGAGTAAATAAATATATCAAATTAATTTGAAATATTTGAGGCAAAATAGCTCCTTTGACTGCTTCAGAACGGAAAGGAAGAAGTCGGGCGAATCAGAGCCTCTATAAAATTCAGATGAAAGAGAAATGTCAAAAACATTGATGCGTTCTTTACGAAAAAACATAATTTCGGGTATGAAGTTAAAAGAGGAAGAAAGATAAGCCTCAAAATAATTAATAAGTAAGATGCTTGCAAAGACACAAACTACTATTTCCTCCATATCTGCAGAATCTCCTTTTCTCACAAGGCGAGCACTGGAAAAGGCAACGAAGAAAAACAGTCCCTGAAAGAAAGTTATATCTATCCAAAAGCTGGCATTAGGTAGGGGAGAGTGAGGATTCGCAATTAGGGGAGACTGGGGACGGTTGTGAAGCGGGGCGGTTGTGACAGTCGTCATATTAGCTAAACCATAATTAATACCTGGTTGAAGAAAAGAGAGAGAGTATCAGCATGTTTGTCTGAATGTGTGTCAAAGCATTGCGGTAGCCATCGAGCGACAATAACGCTAGCAGAGGGGTTGGTTACTTTTTAACAGTCAAAAGTAAGTTTTTTTGTTCGATTTCTTTTAGTAATTCCTGTTGAATGGGTACAGATAGAGAAATGAAAGTTTTCTCCGCGTTAGTAGTGAACCTTAATAGTGAAATAGCAGTGATTACTTTTTATGTAGGCTATTTTGTATTGCCATGGCGATTGCTGTTTTCAAAAGTAGTGGGTTGGGGTCGGTTGTGACAAATTGCGTGGGGACGGTTGTGACACGAGTAAAACATGTTTTTATCATATTTGATGCCCATAATACGCTTGAAGAAGACAGAAATAGGGCAGTGTGACCTAATGAAATATAAAGAAGCTTATAAAGAAGTGAAACTTTTTTTTCGTTCGGACAGCTTTGGAAATGCAACGTTAATCGTAAGTCTTTGCTACGAAACATTCATTCGTAAACGCGATGGAGCCGGCCGGCGCTGTTACAATGAAAACAACGTGTGCATAGGTTATATTGCTCATAATAAAGTGCTTTTGAGCTTACATATACGCTGAAAGCAGATATGAGAGTAAAATGGCTACTGAAAAATGGTTCCGTTCATTTATGAATAGAAACGTTTCATGTCTGTTCGTGTAGCTCATGCAACTAGCCTTTCAAGAGTAACAAGCTTCAATAAAACAAATAAATGTGGAATCTTTCTTTGATACTTGAGAATTGTTATGAATAGACACGGTTATGACCCACAGGATGTGCATAATGTTGCCAAAACAGACGTTACGAAATTCCAAAAACCTGATATTTTTGTAAGACTTGGTATAAGGCTACTTCAACTGAACGAGACACATTGTTAAATGTTAAACTTTCCCAGATGAAGGTTATGTTGAATTACGTTTAATATTATTTGAAATTAAAAGTGATCTAGACTGTTTTGCTGTATTTTTGAACTTGTAACAACCGATCCCAAGCACTGTCACAACCGCCCTAGGGTGGGGTCGGTTGTGACATTTTTTTCCTTTTTTGTTTAATTTGGTCCTGTGAGTTAACTATTGTACTTAGGGAGAAAATTCTAGTGTTTATAAGCAGGCAAATAAACACTTTAACATAAAAACAACTTTAAACCAGCTCACAGGCATTGCTAAGGGATCTATGGGGGAGCAAATGAAAATTGTCACAACCGTACCCAGTCCCCCCTATAGCAGTTAATATAGGAAATCCTAAATCCCATAGACAATCGTTAAGTTTGTCGGATAATACAAAACAATAAGTTCTCTAATTTTATAATAATGTGATAATTTCGCGATTTTTTTCCCACAAGAAAGATGTTAAATATGAAAAAACTTTGTTGCTAACAAGAGAAAAAAAGCTACGAAGGTTTTGCCTATGTATAACTTAGAAGAAATCTATCAACTTTATAAAAAAATTAACAAGAATGAAGAAACTGGTTTTGAAAAAAATTGCGAGTTAACTCTAGGAAGTTCAAACATTGGGCTCAAAAGATCAAGGATGAGGGAAACTGGTCAAAGATTTGAATAGCCCAAACCTGATACTATTCAGTTTGCAAAAGCTAAATTTTCTTTCACAGACTCAATTAAATTAAAAGGGAGCTTTCCATTTACAATTTCTTACCCCAGAATAAATGAATAAAAAAATACATAAAATTAAAAAAATGAATAAATATATATATAAATAAGTAAAAATATGCACCATAAAAAGTGTAAAAAAAATCAATGTAATTATCAATAATATTAGCCATAATAAATTTTATTTAAGAAATCTATTGTTTGTTATTCGATGGTTACGTTAGTCACGTTACGTTAGTCACACTCCATTTTCAGCAAAAGTGACACTTAAGACTAAAAAAATTCAAAATTTAATAAATGTAATATATATTTTTAAAAGCTAACATTCCATATTTTTTAAATATATCAGCCAATTTTTAACACTTGCTTAACTTTCAGAAATTTTTGCCTCAACATGAACATTATTTTTCAAGGTTGCAAAAATGTTACGTTAGTCACACTGCTATTTTGGTTGAAAAAATATCTGTTGTCAGTAATTTTGTTTTAAATTCTTAGCAGAAATGATACATAGATACCATGTACATTGTAAATCCACTAGCATAACTAAAAAATTATTTTTTATCATTTAAGTTACAAGTAAAATGAGTTATAAAATCAGCTCTGAATGTTACGTTAGTCACGATGGAATGACCCTATAGTTTTATTTACGAGTTCGCACTTCTGAACATTTGTTCTTTTTTCGCACAAAATATGCTTAATACTTAAATGTGTATTACTTAACTCCTACATTTGTTTTTCTTCCTACTTATTTCGTTACGCCGTTTTTTATGACTCTCTCAGTCAATATCTTTCCCGAAACTATTGTTTCCTCGACTAAAGTTTCAATTTTAAATTTACAAAAGCCTGTTTTGAAAGCTTTCATTTCATATCTTCTGCAGATGGCAACTACATCAAATATTTTACTAAGCTTTGACACTCCTACTAAAAACAAGATGAAAAGAAAAATGGTCATCTTTGACTTCAGGTAAAAAGAAAGTTCTCTAGATAAATTTAGCTGACATCTGAGTCTTCCCCTTCAAAATCTTGCACCTCTCCTTCTTTTCTAAAGGAACATTTACTTTATTTTTTGTCGACAGGAAATAATTTTAACTTGTGAAATCCTGAGCTTAAAGGTATAAAAAACTGACCAGGACATCAACCTTTATAATCTTTCGAAAAATATGTAACCTGCTGCAACAAATCATTTTTGAATAAAGTCAAAATTTATTGAAAAATTTTCTGTAATAGCTTTGAAAAGAAGAAGACATGTTTTTGCACTTACATCTCACAGGATTAGAAGATTTAGATTTATCGTTAAAAAATGATAAGCAGCTTAACTAACCAGTTTTCTTTTGTAATTTACTTATTATTTTCAAAGTTTAACGTTAACTAACCTGGTTTTTCTTTATTTGAGTCAATAATTTATATCATTAGTGATTTTTACATAAAAAAGAACATTTTTAAGAAATCATTTTAATTTTATGCTTATTTCCATCCAAGCGTTAATTACAGTGAACTCTCACTTATACGCCGCCTCATTTATGGGCCTTTTTCACTTATACGACGATTTTAAATGGTCCCAGCACATTCTATAGCGAAATAATGATAGTATCATTCGTTTATGCGTCGCTCTAAACATAAATATTTCACTTATGCGCCGAATTTTTCCTAAAATGTTAAAAAATTAATCTATTTTCTTTAAAAATAAGCATTTATCTTCACTTTCCTCTTTAATCTTTCGCCTTTATTGCTTACAGAAGGCATTTTTTACGCATGAACTAGAATTGGGAGAGGTACAATTATCTGTTATGCATCGTTTTAAAGAGAACAGTTTGTAATTAGGTATGCTACAATTTTTGTTTTCTCTTTGTCATTGTAGTTACGTTCCAGTAATTTCCAAACCGTAGTAATGTGTCCCTTTTCTATAGAAATATTCTTATTCATTCTCTCATTAGAAACTATGTTGTGTTTTAGTATTTTAAACAGGCTTGTTCACTTATACGTCTCTCTCACTTATGCGCCTTTTCTGTTGGTCCCTTGCGCCGGCGTATAAGTGAGAGTTCACTGTATAATAAATATTTTAAGCGAATATCGTTATTCAAGTGCAAGAGTTTTTCTAACAATATAATTGAGTTTCTTCTTAGCAAAGCTCATGTAGTATTAAATTCAAGCAATGAAAACTTTGCATTTATTTTAAAACGAATTAATACCGATTTTATTATTTTGAGCATTATTTTGGAACTTACAAGGTATTCACATACACATGACGCTACAAAACTTTAACTTATTTTGATGTACTTAATAAACATTGCAAGTTAAATTAATAATTTTAATTCCTAATGATATATACGCAGACAATGCCATGAGAGAGATAAAGTGACACACAATGAAGATAAAACACTTCATTAATAATTACAGTACAAACGAAAAATGTGCAATTTGTTTGATTGACTGTAGTTAGACAAAAACAACAAAAAAAAAAATGCATAATTTCTTTAAAAAATCGAATCCATTTTCGTAGGCGTTTTTTTCCCTTCAGAAACCATACCGCTGTGTGAAGTTTTGAGCAGTTGTTAGGTCCCAATTCGGTCTTTCTTTTTTTTTAAGGCGCTGTAGTTTCTCTTGTATGGACATCAACATTGCGCAGCCATTAGGCATGCATGGAGTGGGTCATGTTTATGACCAACATAGTTCCGCTTGGTAAACAGAAACATTGAGAAGTTATTTGGCACAAATTTGTTAATTTTTAAACGACATAGTTTCCTTTGATAGCCAGCAACGTAGAGTAGCTGTTAGGTTATCAAAAACGGACGATTATCTGCCACTTACTCAGAACTCCTCCCACCCTAAAGTAAAAAATAACTTGGAAAATTACTAACGATGCACGAAAAATGGTAGCACAATTAAACAATTTCCGTTAAGCAAAAGATGATTCTGGAACAGCTTGTGGATTTAATGGATAGAAACCAATGGCTTTAGAGCAGCTTGTAATGTTATCATGGGAAGAGACACTGAAAGAATAGCATATTCACATGGGGGAAGGGAGGCATCGTGCATCACTAAAATAGCAACAATCCAATTAATAAACAGACGTTATTACTTTTAAATATCCATAACATAATGGAAATAATTAAAATTGGATGTAAAGCTGGGCAAATATCGATACTAAAACAAAGAAGTATAATAAGGCCTACGGGCAAATTCGGTAGGCCTTAATACCCGCTTACATCTTGTATAAAGAAATACAAAAAAGTTCAACAATTGGGTGATAATATCTAGCTCAGACATAAAACATCGATTGAAGCATTAAAAAATGAAAATTGTAGCGCAAAACTGTGTATGAAAGTGTAATATTACAAAAAATGCTTGTGAGCTAATATTTAGAAAAGTGCCAATTTGAGCCACAAGAATTTTCACTAGAATTTCAATAACTAGTTAAAAAAATAATTTTCCCCAGTAAAAAGATAAGGTTTTGCTTTCATTTCATCTAATAATATTAGAAAAAAAAATTTCTTCAGAAAATATTTTTTTTATATCTCAAAAATCAGATCGGTAATATGTCCCCGGTAGCAAAGCTTAGCATGCAAACAGGTCATGCGCACTTTCTAACTTCCAAAAAAAACGCACTTGCACAAAAAACAATTCTATTTTTACCCCCTTTGTTAATATTTTACTTCATTTTTGTTTTAACCGATTTCTGATTTTCTAGCCGATGCAAAATAAGCGTGTCCCTCAGTTCCGCCGTCAGAGAGGTAACAACAACTTTCGATCTATATTTAGGCTCCCAAAATCATTTCCTGCACCGATACCACTTGATAGTGAGTACCTAGTGTGATGTTTTACCGCATCGTAATTAAAAATTTGCATTTCTGCATCTGAAATTGTAGGTAAGACTTTTTAAAGTGATTTTATAAAATGTGTCATTTAAGTCATCAGATCGGTAACACGTGGTAAAATGCGCAGTTTTTATTATTTTAAAAGTTATTTTATATATAAGTATAGTCCTTTATTACAAGTGAAAAAAACACGTATTTGATTTTGGTTTAACGCGATCGACTCGGAAATAAAAAAAAAAACTTTGTTGGTTTGTCAGGTCGGTAACAGTCAGAGCGGTAACATTGAAAAACAGCGAATATGTTACCGAACTAAATCTTACGTTTCAGAATTATTAAAAAGCAAAAATCATAGGTTTTAGCCATATATATTGAATATTTTTATTCTTAAAAAATGAAAAGCGATGAGTTTTAGTACAATTGCTTCACTTGTGGTTTGTATGACCTAACAATAGAAGTTAGTAAAATAAGAAAAATTGACACTGCAGAAATTAAGTTAATTAATTATTATTATTTATTTTTTTTTTTTTTGGTTCTTCAATTTCTCATAACAACGCTAAATAACTAGATAATAACTATGCTAAATTTGCTAATTGATTTTAACATGCTAAATTTGAATTTCTGATCAAGAAATTAAATTTCCTGCAACTAATTAAAGAAAAGCAAGGAGCAGTGTTGTGTATTGAAAAAGTTGAAGTTGTGTGTTGTTTCAAAACAAAACAAATGTTTTATTAGCTTGGATTTGGTAATCTCATAATTTATTTCATCTAAAAACCTTATCACTCATTTTTATTTCCAAGAAATGCTTTTTTTATAAAAAATTTTGATTTTTTAGCTAATATAAATATTTTAATATAATTATCTTAATTCTATGTTAAAAATGCAAAGAAATGAGATCATTTTTAGAGATGTTAATGAAGACTGAAAGCATAAACTCAGATATGTAACTCATATTAGCATCAGATCTGTAACACTCATCAGATCGGTAACGGCTTAAAAGTGAGTAATCTAAGGAAGGGGTAAATAACTTCCTTGCCCTCTCCCCATTCATTTTCTTGCATTTAGACCCAATTTAGACTTAGAATCCAATATTAGTTTTTTTCTGCAAAAAAAATTTTAATGAGGAAACTCCAACTTCAAATTGACACTTTTCAAAATATTGGCTCTTGCTATTAAGTTTGACGATTTTTTATTATTAGTGCTGAACAATTGCTCCGCGCAAATGAATTACGTCTCACTGGTCGCAGCTAGCATGCAACAAACAGATCATGATCAGTTTAAACTGTTATCTATGAGTGTTAGAGTATCCTTGAGTGGCAGCGAATATTTTAAATTGCATTTTTGTTAATTGGGCTATATTAGTCGACAGGTCTTAATACCTGCACCGAACTTGGTCCCCACTCCCCCCCCCCTTTTTTTTTGAATTCATAGCTATAGCGATGATCTTGATAAACCTTCTACATATAACACTCAGTTGAAATGTCAATTGGTCTTACTTTGTGAATTTCGAAAATGTATCTGGAAATACGTAGTATCTTTCAAAGCGTTTCACGTTTTTAAAATGAAACAGAAAGGAAACTCATCCAGCTAAAAGTTTTCTATATTAAACGTACTATCAGAAAACTTACTCGCTATCTGCTGCTTGAGCAAGAATTTATTGTAAAGTTTGAAGTATTGATTGCAAAGAATCATTAACAGTACTCAATTGCGTATCATAACTATGCACTCTTCACTTAGGCAAAATGATCCAAGTATTGGGTGTTCGATCAACTTCAATAAGAACATAAAGAATTCCATTTCTGAAATTAAAGAAAATTCTGCCATCTTGATTTTATAAATACAGTGTTCCAATATTGCAAACAATCAACTGAGGTTAAACCAGGAGTTTTCGTAGAAAGGCTCCAGCTTGTTTCTGAAAAGTATTGGTTTTTCTTCAAAGCATATAACTTCTGCTTATCGAGAAAATTTATTAATATTATTGATTGGTTTTCCGCTTCTTTGAAAGGTTATTTCTTTAAAACAATGCACGTAAAAATAGTTTTTTAGGAGATAACCTTTTCTGGAGCAAACGCACAGCAGCCAGCAGCCATGTTCAATCAAGTTCGAGAGAAATGTTGGATAACTTCAACGCTATTATGTGAAATCAAAGATCAGTAAAAAAAACAAATATTTGAAGAAAGTTATATTTATAATTTTAAAATTTAAGAAACAAATCTCAATTTTCTCATTGATTTTCCTAAGAACGGATATTAATGGACTTTATTCGTATAAAGCGATATGCATGACTTATTTTCAAGGTAGATATTGCTTGAAAATTGCCTAAATATTATAATTCGGTTTTATTCCTCTGACTGCAATTAGCACTTACGTGTGTCTAGTTTGACCTGCTGGCACATATTTAATCTAGCTTAAGCCATCCGTCTATGGTGTTGACTAGGGATGCACCGATTAATCGGCCATAATCGGCCACATTGCCAATTATTAAAAATCGGTAAAATTTTACCGATTATACGGCTAAAACAGATTTTGTTCAATGTAATTTTTCAAAGTATACTTTCACTAAGAAACTACGATAAATAGTTTTATTAACTGTAAGTACTGTCTAACATTTTTCGCGAGACCTCCGTCGAATCTGCGCACGCGCGAAGTCTCTTCTGACTCTCTCGAAATGGGAGGGAATGCAACGAAGAAGTAGCAAGCGAACAAAAGTGAAGGCATCGGGAAGTGCGCATCCTAAACCTATCTCCCCTTTTTCAAATGTACGCGTTCGTGGCTGCCAGGCGCACAATACGCAAACAGACAGTAAATGTAATTTTCTACTATCCCCACTATATCACGCAGTATAAAAGTGTACAGAGTTAAAAGAAACAAACAAATAGTTCATTCAATGCGTAAAACTGAACGGATTATTAAAAGGTAACCCTTCGTTAAATTCCTGAACTTGTAAATTGGAATACGAAAACATGGATTCATTTCAATTATAATCCGTCAAATTTTTCTGATCAATCGGCGAAAAAAATGTTTTGAATAAAATTACTTCAAGGATGCTTGAACAAGAAACGATGATAAATAAATTTATAAACAATAAGTAATTTTTTTTTTCAAACATAAGTATAACATGTAGTACGAAAGTGTACTGAGTAAAAACAAAACGAATAATTAGAAGAATTAAATATAAAAAAATAATCTCAGTTGAGTAAATGATTTAATAATTTAAGTTTCCTATTTTGAATAAGTATATACATACAGACAACTTCGAAACATTTTGATGTACATACACTTTTCTCATTAGCATAATGCTTTTAGATAACCTCTAACTTTCAAAGAACAAAAGTCTTGAATTAAATGGCTACCACAGTCCCTTATAAAGTACCACAGTCCCTTTTTTATTTTATTTTTCATTTCTAGTGTGTTCATATAATTTTATTTACAATAATATAAAATTTGTTCAAAGAAATTTGATAAAATTTTGAAATTATTTTGAGAAAATTGGAAAAAAAATCTTCTCTCAGAAATAAATAAGTAAGGGCCCTGCTCCACATCAGCAGAAAACGCGACCGAAACCGAAAATCCGGGTACTTTCCATAGGAAAACCATTTAATCCATTTTACGTTTCTGCTTTATTTTTCTGCTTTACGTCAATGTGGAGCAGGGCCCTTACTGCGTATTTCTGAAATCGGAAATGTAAAAAACAGACGAAAAAACAGTGATGGTGAAATTAGTATTATTAAAAATAATCATCCTGATCATTAATCGACACAGCCGATTAATCGGTAATCGGCCAATTTGCTTATCGGTGCATCCTAGTGTTGACTATGGACGAAAATACTGTCTCACCGCGGATGCGATGGTGAAGGTACTCAACTTTCGACGGCTAAAATAGAAAATGTACAGGAGAGTATGAAACCAGTTTAATATTTTTATTTCTAGTCATACCGACAATTTCAAATTTTCCTAATTGTGATGCAAAGGGTATAAAACCTAATGCAAACTATACCAAAAAAATAGCAAAAACCACCTCTACTGACATAAAAATACATGAATTTTCAAAATCGTGAGTTTCTCACAAAAATACGTTAATTATCGAAAACCTATAATTAAAACGCATGAAAAAAATTAGATTCAATAAAGAATAAAACAGACAATGCTTCATTATCTACTAATTAATTTTACACCAGCGTCAAAGGCTGATATAATTGCAGTGGTGTTGAATTACAAATATATGAACTTCGATTTATTCGATCTCTTTTTAGCCTAATTTCCCGTTAAAAATAAAAGAAAGACGAAAAAAGTATTAAGAGTAGCTTAATGCATCTAAAAAATATCGCCAAGTCCAAAAAATATCGCCAAGTTAAAAAAATAAAGAGGTAAAATGAATATCGAAAAATTAAAAATTTGAAAGTAGGGTATTGAGATGGGGAATTTGTGTGTCGGTCTGTCGGTCGGTCGGTCTGTCTGTCCCCCCCTAATAACTTTTGAATAAACATTCCGATTTGGACAAACTTTTTTTTGTTGGAAAGATCTCGGCGAGTACAGCTCATTCCCATATTTGATTTTTTGATTTGAACAATTTTTGGTTCAATTTTGAGCCGTTCAAACAACCGGTCCCGCGATACTAACTTTTGAATGAACAGTCCGATTTGAACAAACTTTTTTTTGTTCGAAAGATCTTTTCAAGGATACTTCATTCCCGTATCTACATTTTCGATTTGAACAATTTTTCGTTCAACATTGAACCGTTCAAACAAGCTGTCACCCCTAATAACTTTTGAGTGAACAGTCCGATTTAAACAATTTTATTTTTTTCGAAGCATCTCGGCAAGGATACTTTATTACCGTATTTAAATTTTCAATGTGAACATTTTTTCGTTCAATATTGAACCGTTCAAGATTTCTAAACCTTTCTCCACCTAATAATTTTTAAGTGAACCGTCTGAATTGAATAAACTTTTTTTGTTCGAAAGATCTCGGAGAGACTCATTCCCATATTTCACTTTTCAATTTGAACCATTTTTCGTTCAATGATGAACCGTTCAGAAAATTTTTTAACCTGAGCGCCTACTGGGAAATTTAAATTGAATGTTGATTCTGAACTTAAAGGCGGATTTCCTTCAAACTAACTTTGTAAGAAAACGGTTTTGATAAAAAATGTATGTTAAGTACTTTTCTGAAAAATCTTCTGTGAGGCCTCTGATTCCGACTCCGACTCCGCAAACATGGCGGAAATGCAGGCTCAGAAAAAAATGACTGACTGGGCAGACGATTTTTTGTTTATTTATTCATTTTTTTTGTTTAATTAATTATTATTATTTTTATTTATTTATTTTTTTTTTTTTTGGCAGACGATATTTTTTTTTTGATTACAAAAATTGTTCATTCACTAGAGCATTTTATTCTTTACTTATATTTAACAACTGGCAACGGATTAAAAATAAAATTCGAGACATTTTATTAGGAACGAGGTTTTTTTTCTTTCTTTGACAAAATGTGTTTTGATGTTCTTTTTACTTTTATTTTATTTATTATTTTTTTTTTCTTTTGAAAACGATTGTGAAATTTTTCTACGGAAGAACTATAACAGTTACATTCTTTAAAAGGTGCGACAAAAATTTATTTACTCGTTTATTTACTTTTTACGTGTTCATTTCATCTGATGAGAGGGGTAAATTTTGCTTTTAGAAATCAGCTTTAAGTGCTATAAAGGTATGACATACTTTTCAGTTTCAGATATTCAAGAGAATATTGATTAGATGATAGAATGCCGATATCGATGTACGGGAAAGTAGGCTCGTTTAGTTCTTGACAGAACTTCTTGTTCTTTTATCTCATTGGATCATTTTAGGTGTAAATATTTTCATACTTAAAATTTTTTAATATCAATTAGATGCCTAACATTTATCTACATTTTCGAGTTTCACATCTTCAAACGATCAGCAACAGCCAAAAGACAATTTATGCATTTAAGTGCCGCTTCAACGTTCCTTTAAAGGGGAAGCGCGTTCTTAGAACTTTCCAGTTAGAATAACTTTGAAAACTTCGACGATTCTCCTAGTCAAAGTCATAAATTCTTTGACTCCTAGCCTCTCTTGAATTATAAAAGCTTTGATGTTGAGTTTCACAGAACTTTAGAACGCATTTACTTCGCACCTGACAGATAATAAGACAGCTTCGGATATAAATGTCCATCATATTCATACTCATTCTTTCTTGTGATTCATGCTAAACATCCTTTGAATACTTAATCAGGAATATATAAACTTTGTAGAACGTTTTCGTCCGATATTAGATCTTTTAAGGATAAAGCATTCTGAGTAAGTCTTGCTCAAAACTTGTGTTTGCGATATCGCAGAAAGCAAGCTCGTGTTGTCGTTTGGCACATTATATTAATCACTAGCTGCGTGGCCCGGCTCTGCCCGGTATACCTTGAGAATAAAATTTGTCAAGTAACGCGTGTCTATAAAAGTCCCGATTAGATTAGTCGACATTTTGTGCAGTACGAAAAATGAATCAATCGCCAAAAAAGTTTTAAATCCCCGCTACAGGAAAAGCAAAAGCAAGAATTTTATTTGTTTATGTTCAAGAACCAAATCGCAACACCTTTTAGTTATCAATAATTTATTTCACGCCATTTAATTTCTTTCACGCTTTCGCAGACGATTTTTAGCCTACTTTCTCATTAAAAATAAAAGGGACGAAAAAAGTAATAAAGGTGGCTTAATGCATCTAAAAAATATCGCCAAGTCCAAAAAATATCGCCAAGTTCAAAAAATATCGCCAAGTCCAAAACAAAGTCAAAAAGAAACAAAAAAAAAAAATGAAATAAATATCGAAAAATTAAAAATTTGAAAGTAGGGTGTTGAGGTGGGGAATTTGTGTGTCGGTCGGTCGGTCTGTCTGTCTGTCCCCCCCCCTAATAACTTTTGAATGAACATTCCGATTTGAACGAAATTTTTTTTGTTGGAAAGATCTCGGCGAGTACAGCTCATTCCCATATTTGATTTTTCGATTTGAACAATTTTTGGTTCAACTTGGAGCCGTTCAAACAACCTGTCCCGCGATATTAACTTTTTAGTGAACAGTCCGATTTGAACAAACTTTTTTTTGTTCGAAAGATCTTTTCAAGGATACTTCATTCCCGTATCTACATTTTCGATTTGAACAATTTTTCGTTCAACATTGAACCGCTCAAACAAGCTGTTACCCCTAATAACTTTTGAGTGAACAGTCCGATTTAAACAATTTTTTTTTTTTTTGTTCGAAACATCTCGGCAAGGATACTTTATTACCGTATTTAAATTTTAAATTTGAACATTTTTGGTTCAACATTGAACCGTTCAAGCAACCTTTCCCCACCTAATAACTTTTAAGTGAACCGCCCGGATTGAATAAACTTTTTTTTGTTCGAAAGATCTTATCAAGAATACTTCATTCCCGTTTTAGCCTACTTTCCCATTAAAAATAAAAGAAAGACGAAAAAATATGAAAAGTAGCTTAATGCATCTAAAAAAATATCGCCAAATCCAAAAAATATCGCCAAGTTAAAAAATATCGCCAAGTCAAAAAAAAAAATATCGCCAAGTGAAAAAAATAAAAAGGTAAAATGAATATCGAAAAATTAAAAATTTGAAAGTAGGGTATTGAGATGGGGAATTTGTGTGTTGGTCTGTCAGTCGGTCGGTCGGTCTGTCTGTCCCCCCCCCCCTAATAACTTTTGAATGAACATTCCGATTTGGACAAACTTTTTTTTGATGGAAAG
>JAXGGA010019848.1:0-19300 GCA_038373865.1 Uloborus plumipes
GAAAAGAATTTAAACTTTAAGTAGCAGCCTAAAAAACAAGGAAAAGTTCAGTTTTTAGAGCATTAGTAACTGATTTTGCAAACCATAGGGACCCTTATGATTTTTTTTTTTTTTTTTGTAAACAACATCTCAAACTGTTATTTTAGTCCAAAAAATGAAGTTGAAAGTTAGGGGGTCAACTTATACGCGGGGCAGAATTTCCGAAAATTTTTCCCGAACAACTTTTGGAAAAAAAACACTCAAAAACGAGGAGATTTTTCAGATTCAGTCCAACTATTTTAAACAGACGCTAAAGAAGTAAATACTCATACATTCTACTGTATTTTTGCATGGTTTGATTGTGAAATAAAGAATAAATATTTACAATAAACGACCGACATCGTGAAAAGTGCGGGAATTGCGAATTCGCGAATTTTCCGATTGATGGTGTTTATCCTTTTGAAACAGAATGTAATACGGTTACATCGCAAAATTTATTGATAATAATAATGCAAAATAAAAGCAACAAATAGCAAAAATCGTCGCTGCAAAATCGAACCCTTACAAAAACCGCGATCGTAAAATCGAACCCTTTACAAAAATCGCGATCGCAAAAATAACTCTTTTTGTAAAAAAGAATAACAATCGGGTTATTTTCAACACAAGAAAGCTCACTGCATTCCATTTTCCTTCTTTTTAAAACGCTTATTATATTTAAAAATCGCGGTAAAACGTTCCCGGATCGGTCCCGTTTTACAAAAATCGAGATCGCAAAAATGAACCCTTTTGGTGAAAAGGAATGACGATCGTGCTGTTTTTAACACAAGAATGTTCCAGTGCATTTCAATTTCCTTCTTTTCAAAACATTTATATTTATAAATCGCGGCAAAAGGTTCCCGATCATTTCAGAAAGTGCGGTCTCGACTTATACGCGGGTTTTCGATTTTTTCCCGATTTTCCTTAAAAAAGTAGGGGGGTCGACTTATACGCGAGATCGACCTATACGCGAGTATATACGGTAGTTATACGTATCTTCTCTATATATATTTGCTGATTTTCTGACTAAAAAAATGTATTTTATAATAATGAGTTTTAGTTAACAACTGGAAACATTTAAAAATAGAGTAATAAATAATGCTAAAAACAAGAAACCAGAGTTAAATTGTTTATTTAAACACATCATGTACTTGATTAAAATAGTATGATAAGTTTCAATTATTTATATATGCTCTGAAAAAGAAAAAGGTTTTTAAATTTGTATTGAGATTTAATTGATCTTATTAAAACTGTTTAAAAATATATAACATTTTAACGAAAAACGATGTTATTTTAAGTGACTCCTCTTCTTCAATTTTGCGCTTTCCCCCACGTGATCGCTGAGCAGCCATTCCAAAGCAGGTGCCACGTGCAGGGTTCATAGTTCAAAGTGCAAATGACGAATGGCGGTTCCTGTTGTGACTCAATTTCTCCCTCTAGCGATGGGGAGAAGAGGTGGGGAAAGAAATACATGGAAGTAGCGCGGAACAGGAGGGGACAAATGTGGTTCGATTGGGAATGTTTAGAGTGACTGAGCAAGAGTGGCGACCAAGGGTGGCGATCGATGCCACATTTTTTAATCGCCACTTTTGCAACTTTAATCGCCACGTGGCGAGTGGCGACCGCTAATTTTCAGCTATAGACATGTGCAAGACAATTAATAATTTAAAAGGGAATTTAAAGGCATCTTTTTAAGTTTGAAAAAATTATTGTTCTAATTAAAATATTTAAGCATTTAGAAAAAAAATATAAGATTTTTCCAAAAATATATTAGTGACTGAATGTTTAAACTGCAACTGTTAATTCACTGTCACACACCAACACCCTATAAAAATTTAATGGACTTACATTCCTTTGAAAACATTGCAGCATTCATGTAACAAATGGTTCTCTTCTCAGAAAAAGGGATGAACCGAAATTGCTTCCTAAAAAGGGAAACTATTTTTTGCATGAGAAGAAAATAAACACAATGAAGCAACATTACGCCTTTCTCTTTAATACGTTTTTATCATGTATGCCTTTTTTAAATCAGCCCCGGCGAAATCAAATACAGATTAAAGTATACATATTTTATGTGTTTTCATTTAAAGGTTTTTTTATGCCGTCCCTTCAAAAATTTATCAACAATGCTTTACTGTATTGTGTTTTGTGAAGTTTAAACTCCATTCATAAACACTCAAATGAGTAGCTTAACCTTAGAACTGCAGGTTGAGCAATGAAGAAATGCTGCACTTAAATTAACCTTTTCCATGCTGAGATATTTGTTACCAACATTGTCGATATCTTTCTTTCAATTAGCTTTTGCTCTCTCAAAGCACCTGTCGCAAAGCTCGCAACAACATAGCAGATAAAAGGTTAAAAGATCTTCGATATAATAGCAAATGATGTGATGAAGCCTTGAAGGCTGTATGACGCTTAAAATATTGCAAGCTCAAAAAATGGAAAATAATGGGTTAAATTTTTGATGGCGGTGCTTAAACTAATCGAGTGCCGGATATAAGCAGACAAAGTTATCTGAAATACGGCAGATTAGGTATGGCTTCCATTTCTACAAACACCATTGAGGTGGAAGTCTTATTTAGCTTAGCATACATGCCATAAGGGCCTGTTTTATAAAGGTAGGCAGCCACGAAGTACTTCCATTCCTGAGCCAAGGAATTTAAGTCAAAACCTCTCCATCCGAATGACACTTCGTTTTCCACCAGACAAGGCAGCCGGCACGCTCAAAAAAAAATTTCTCTCTTTTTAATTGAATCAAATTTTCATACCCCCCCCCCCCCTTGAACAAAAATTTTTATAACGCCCTCAAACAAACATTTTCATAACCCCCCTCAAGCAACATGTTTTTCCCATGACATAACTGAGTTTTCGTGACCCCTCAAAATAGCTTCCATCCCCTCCCCTAGCTATAATAAATGACTGCTCCCTTAAAACAAAAAATAATCCATTCCAAATAATACAAGAAATAATAGCAATTCAAAGAAGATAATATCAATTATTTAAACAAGCCAACAAATGTCTACAAGTATTTTCATAACTTCTCGGAGAATCACATGTAACTTAATGCTATTAGAAAACCACAAAACAGATCTGGCAAGCAAATAGTAATTAAAAATAGGCAAAATATAGAAATTAAATTGTGAACACTTACATCCTTTCTTAAGAAACCTTTTGGACCAAGAAAAACTAAATTAGCATAGTTCTTTTCCGCAGTAGCTAACTGAGCAAATGCAGATAGAGCTGAACTAAAGAAAGGTGCTACACTATGATTTTTTACTGCAGTTTCACGCTCTTTTTCCTAAAGGATACAAAACAAACCAAGTTGTAAGCACTTGAACATAATACAATAGTTCAGATTTTAGGTAGTAGCAACAGTATAAATGAAATTATTTTTTGTTTATTTGATCAAAACTCCAATGATCAGTTTGTTTTCTTTTGTTTTTTCAAGTTTCAAATAATTTTATTACCAAAAATATGTTACTATATCACTAATTGGGTAATTCTCTGTAAATAGGCCAAAGTGATGTCCCAAGCCTATATCTCATCAGTTTATTTATTTAAAAAAAAACTTTTTTACAGGCATGCATAATATGATGTTTAGAAACTATTTTGGTAGTTTTTGTAATTTAGATGTTTATAAATTAATTAATACTGTAATTCAAATTAATCATTTGTCACTCCCTCATGCTGTCCCCACACAAGATTTCAACTTTTAAAATTCATTTTTGCAATATTAAAATAAAAATGTATTATTTCTTTTTTAATAATTTGATTCTATGTTCAAATAGGAACTACAATATGGTATTCCTATAATATATTATTGAAAATATTAACTTTAACATCATTATTGAATGTTGTCCCCACCTTCTTATGTCACTCCCTCACTGACCCATCAAAGTTCCTCTAACTGCTACTAGAGGGGACATCAAACTAGTTGAGGGGATCAGGATGTTTTGGTAGCCATTAGAGCACATTGCATTAAAAAGAAAGTAGCTTGATTTTTAGTTCTATTGTTCTCAGAGAAGAATTTTGACAGAGAGTGAACTGAAAGTTTTTTTACCTCATCACTTCCTCATCAGCCCCTACTGAATACAGGTAAATATTAAAAAATATATATTATTATTAATTTATAAGTATTTAGGTATAGTTAAAGCCCACTAAGCCTAATCTTAATTCAGATAATTGCAGGGCTCGGAGATGTCCTGGAATTCCTGATTTTTTTTCATGTCCTGGAAAGTCCTTGAATTGCCCTCAATGTCCTGGGATTCCTGGAATTTCAAGCAATACCTTCTATTATTAAAAAAAGGCACAGAATCGGCAAGAATGTTTGTATTTTCTCATTGCCGCGCTCGGTAACGCCGTTAAAACGCAGTCCCCTCTTCCACTGATCACGAGATTGGAAATCAGATTTAGCGCATGCGCTGTAATGGCATTCTTTTTTCGCATGGCATTGCGCATCGCCGGCGCGTCGTGGGTGATTGGAGGGTTTGCATTTTCGGTCGCTGCTGATGCTAATCTTTGGTGATCGTGTACATGCCGTAAATTCGAAAAAATGCCGGGAGACACTAAATTTTCAAGTTCTTGTTTACTTCTTGTTTGGACAACAAGGATCGGAATGAAATATGATTAAAACATGGTGTTCTGTAACGGAAAAAAAGTGAACTTTCTGCCTTTGTTTGCCAGAAAGAATTTAGCATTGCAAACATGAGATTTGCAGCGCTGCTATCGCATGCTGATGGTGAGAAGCATAAAAGCAAAAGCAATGCAAACCAATCCTTTTTAACTTTTAGCAGTCAGCCTGAAAGTAACTCAAGTGGAATTGCAAAAGTCGTGTTAGTATCAAAAAATGGCTCGAAGTGGATACCGACGACAGATGCTGACAAAATTCTTAAAGCAGAAGCAGTTTTAATTTTAGAAGCTAATAAAAAAAAACCCTTTTCTTTTTCGTCGTTTGGGGACCTAGCAGAACTTTTTCCATCTGTGTTTGAAGATTCTGCAATTGCAAAAGGTCTGACAAAAAGGTTAGATATGTTAATTTTGGTTTAGCACCATACTTTAAATCACACCTTTTTCGCGATACTGGCGCATCGTATTATGTTTTACATTTTGATGAAACGACGAATATCGTGCGACGATTCGTATTTTGGACTTTATTTCAAGCAATGCTCTTGATGAAGGAAAACTGTTGCAATGTTCCATAGATGGACCAGCAGTTGACTTATCTGTGCATTGAACATGTTGAATGCATCATTAGTAAGTTTTAATTCATCTCTATCATAATTATGAAGAAAACGCTTTTGGTTTAGCAAAAAGCATGCTAACTATAATCTTAAATTATTGATGACATATGCACAGAATATGTTTTTTTTTGTTTATGTACTTTACTATTTATCTTTTAAAATGACTTTTTTTGAAAACATTGAACTCTCTTGGGGGGGGGGGGGGGGAATAGCAGCAGTGGTTGTGGATTTTATTTTTTTCTTTATATTCCAAAATGACATCTAATGGCTTCATCTGCTAGCCGGAGATCATAATTTTCATTGATCTCTAGTGTATAAAATTAGTGTATTCAAGATACTTATTCCCAGAAAAAAAAAGATAAGTGAAATAAGCCTTTTATATTGCTATACCATGTACGGTTATGTATTGTGGGTGCCACATGCTCCAAAAGCCGTGGCTGAATAATGTCCTGGAATTGCCCTGGAATTTTATAAAAATTGCGTCCTGGAATTTTAAAATTTGAACTCCGAGCCCTGTAATTGTAAAAAAGTTAAGGGCTATTTTGTTACAATTCATCACTCCCTCATAAGTGAGGGAGTGATATAACTTATGTGGGAGTGAGGAAAATAAGGCAATACATTATGGGGGTAAAATTAAATTATTGCTGTTATAATATAAATGCTAATCAACAGAATTTTTTGTTTTACAATCAAATTAAATCATAAAACTTAATATCATCACTATATAATGAGTCTTATAACTTTGTCTCTGACAATGATTATGTAGTATGACTTCAATGGACTACTCTTGTTAGTAAATTAATAATTATTTACTTGAATATTATTTGGTCATTTTAATGTATAAAATAACCAATATACATAAACATAAAGCATAGGGTAGGTGGGGGCAAAGCCCTGCAATTTCCGGTTTTTTCACCATAGCGACCAGCCAGGAGCTGATTTACTCGAAAATTCAGTTGTGGGTTTTAGTTTGGGATCTTATCTTTAAATACTGGAAACATCAATCAAATCCAATCATTAGTTTTGGAATAATCCGAATAATAAATTTAAAAAAAAATGCAGGGCTTTGCCCCAGTTTATGGGGCAAACCCCTGCACTGCAGGGATTTGCCCCAATTTGCGAGGTATGGAATAAAAAAAAAAAAAAAAATACTACTGCCAAAAACTTTCAAAATAGTCTTTTAATTTGTCATAAAATAAAGGGAAATGCTTGAATACATAGATAACTTTGAAAAAGTAAACTAGAAAAGACTAGTAAAGCCGAAAAAAAACATTAAAGTAAAAAATTACTTACTAGGGACTAAAAACTTCCAAAATATTTTTTCAACTTGTTATGCAAATAAAGAGAAAACCTTCAATTAAGAAAAATGCGAAAATATTATCCAGTGCTAACTGGGGCAAAGCCCTGCACTCGAGGGTTGCAGGGACTTGCCCCAAATGACCTGCAGGGATTTGCCCCGTTTGAAGTACGGGAAATGGTGGATTGGTAGGGCTAGTTGACGAGAAGAAAAATCAAAATCAATCCACAGCATCAAGGGTTAGTCACAGTGCTATTCATCGATAATTAATTGATACGTTTGGTAAAACCCTATCTCAAATAACATTGAACTGAAGTATGAAGTAAATTACATCAAAACCGTGAAAAACGAACTCACCTCATTTTCTCCTCACGTTGCGTTTTCAGACGCTACAGCTTTTATCGGTGGACACCTGTTGCAATTCCTCAACTGCACCCTGGCGGCCGGTTCTCAAATCTAAGGCGGTCTATTCAAAAAGTCGATGCAGGGCTTTGCCCCGTGCAGGTCTTTGCCCCCACCTACCCTATGTAGCCTACTGGTACTTGCTTAAAGAGTTGCTTAGAAGAATATAAATTAAAACATACAATGAACAAGGAATGCTACGCTGTGCAGTGCACTTGTCATACATTCTGCATAATTTATCATAGCAGAAATGAGCAAATCTCCTTTTCCAGAACTCATGGCTGCTTTTTAAAGCAATTGTGCTTTCTAGAAATCTGAAGAGATGTACAAGACCTAGCTTGTCAAAGAGTTTTATAATGTAATAAAAATTGCTGTGGGAAAAAAAAAAAAAAAAAAAAATCCATTAAGAATTTTTATTCTATATGTAAGATTAATTTATTTTAAGATTTTGAAGTTTTGTGTAGTTGTTTAATAGGTCTTTCTATCTTTTTTCAGAATGGGCAAAAAAGAAGAAGCTAGGGCAAAGAAGAAAGAATATGACAGAAAAAGAAGAGAGGAGATGAAAAGAGACCCGATAAAGCTTCAGCAGATGAAGGAAAAGGAAAAACTGAAGTACATGAAGAAACGGGAAAAGAAATTCCAGCAGCAAAGTTAGTAAGCCACATGACTAATCGGGAAAAGAGAATTGTCAGAAAAGAATGGAAGAAGAGGGCAAAACAGTACAGAGATAATAAAAAGAAGAAATCTGAAATATTGCAACAGCGTTTAATTTCACCTCCTCCTACCTCAATTTTAAATACCTCTACCAATGACCAAATTGAAAAAGGCAGGAATAGTAAAGCATTGGAGATTCAAGAAAAGGAAACATTATCAACATGCACACCTCAACTGCTTTCAAGACTATCATCTACTTCAAGGAAACTAGTTGGCCGTAAAAGAGTCAAAAACTCAAGATCAAAAATGTATAGGAAGATCAATGACTTGGAAGAAAAGTTATCTCTCTCTACAAAGCGAGCAGAAAGGTACAAGAAAAAGTACCAGAGGGTCCTAAAAAAGAAAGAAGTGACTAACTCTAATAAAATTCCAGAACTTACACCCAAAAGAAAAGTTAACAAGTTTTTAGGAAAAGAAAAAGTTTCATCACACATAAGAAAAAAGCTACTGTTTTGTGAAGTTTTGACTACACAGATGAGGGAAAATTATAAATCTCTTGGTGATAGTCACCGAAAAAAGAGAGTCTTTTTCAAGATGATGAAGAATAATATTTTAAGAAAATACAAGTTTATGAATTCAGCATCTAAAGAATGTCTATTTAAAACAAAGTCTTCTATAAATTCAGTAAAACTTTCAAGCTCGAAGGTTCGGCCTAGAAGTTTGTATCTGACGAAGAAAATTCGAGAGGATATTCAATTTTTTTTTGAAAGATCTGATGTATCTCGAATTACATCGGGAAAGAAAGAATATATCACAGTAGAAAAGGAAAAAAGACAAAGATTTCTGAATGACCATCTGAAAAAACTGCATGACAAATTTTTGATAACTGTACCTTACAAGATAAGTTATCAGTCATTCTGCCGTTTGAAACCTTTTTGGGTTAAGTACCCAAAAGCAAATGACAGAAATACGTGAGTTGTATTATTCATGCAAATTTTGAATTTATCGTAAAGAAATTGCATGAAATTTAAGTTATTGACCACTTCTCATCAAGTGATGTGTTGAAAACATTATGCTGTGACCAGTATAATACAGGGTGTCTCTTTAGACAGTGTCATTTGTGTAAAGAGAAAAACATCAAAATTAATACATTTGACGACTGTCAAATAAAACTTGGAAGATGGACAACAGTACCAATCACATGTGTCGTTAAAGAGGTAGAAAAGACTATTCGCAAAGTGACAAAAACCGAAGTTGTAATGAATGTTAAAAAACTAGTTGATTTGCTGAATGAGTCACTTAATAAATTTATGTACCATTCAGGGAACATTGTGCGCCAATTTAATACAATTAAGAAATTAAAATGTGTGCTGGGACCAAGTGAAGCTTTCATCGATGTGGACTTTAGTGAAAACTTCTCCACCAAGTATGGAGAAGAAATCCAATCCTTTCATTTTGGAGGATCCCGGGAGCAAATTACACTCCATACCGGAGTTCTATATTTAAAAAATTCAGATGATGTCCTAAAATCTTTTCCGTTCTGTACAGTGTCCAAGTCTCTTCGCCACGATGCTTATGCCATATGGGCTCCTTTGAAACCTATTTTTAAGTGGGCTGCAGAATTGAAAGAGGAAAGGCAAGAGACATTAAATGTTTTTCACATGCTAAGTGATAGTCCTGCAACCCAGTACCGGAACAAATCCATGTTTCACATCCTCTCAAACCATATTGATCATATTATTCCAAATTTGACAGGATTTTCATGGAATTACTCGGAGGCGGGTCAACTTTGAAGATTTGGTTTTAGTTTTAAAAGAGAGATGCTCTGGACTCCGTATTATAGTGGTGAACGAAGACAACATTAAAGAATTTGAAAATGATGTATCCAGGTCAGTTCCAGCTCCTTTTAAAGGAACTATGAAAGTTCATCAAGTTGTGTATTCAAGAAATGTTCCTTGTATTTTTTTTAATTCCTTAAGTTGTTTTAATTGTTCATTTGAGCAACCTTGCTGCCACTTTCACTTGGGTAAAGGTTACGATAGGCTTGGTAAGTTCCCAGATGAAGAAACCGCATCTCCTAATATTCCGCAGCAGCTTAGAAGGAACAAGAAAGACGAGTGTGGGAATTCTGTGATAGGCAGCTGGGTAGCTGTTATCTATGATACCCAATGGGTGCCAGGGGTTGTAGAAAAAAAAAGAATATGGTGACTATAAAATTTATGAAAGTCATCGGACAGAACCGCTATGTTTGGCCCGAGAACGATGACAAAGATACGATTTCATTAAACAGTATCTTAACCACATTGAGTGATCACCCAGAACTGATTTCCTATACAGGTCGTGCTATTCATTCTCTTCCCATGGATGAATATCAGAGAGTCAACAACATTTTTAAAACAGTCAACTGAAAAAGGTGTTAGGAACTCTCTTACAGTAGTTGTTTACTACTGTAAGCAAGGCCATTTTTTACTATTCATTAAACGTTCTGCTTTTGTCTTTGTTTTTCATGATAAGTATGTATGTTTTATACAAAAATATATTTCATTGTTTATGTACATTTTATTTAGTAACTAAACATTTAGTCTAGAAAATGCATTCCAAATTCAACATTTTTATTTAAACAACTTCTTCATATGGGCGATTCTCTGTAAACTGGTAATTGGCTGTCCGGACTGAGTATTTTAAAAATAATAAAGTGTATTAAAGTAATTATCGCTCTTAATACAAGTAAAGCATTAATACTTTGTGGCCCAATTGTATTTGGTGTGATAACAATTTAATTTTTTTTTCTAGAAATTATCTAAGCGCCAAAAACACAGTCCCTTGGCTGTCCCAATCCCATAGTCTAATTGTTAAAGATAGTATTTCAAAAAACCTATTAACACTACAAAAATTTGGCAATTAATATCTAAAAATAGAATAATGAAGCTATATTTTTCTTATGAAATAAGGTATAATTACGTATTTCTAAAACTTAAAATTGTCATGTAAATTCTGTCCGGAGTTTTTTCTAACAGTCCCCTGCAACAAATTCAAAGCTGTAATACGAAAAATCTATAACTTTTGCAAATTCTTTTTGGCATGAAGTTTAAAGTAATCAGTGCGAATTTGCCGAGAACGGTGTTGAAACGCTACTTTGCTTAGTTTCAGAGCCACATTTGTGATGAAAGTATGCATCAGGGTCGTTGCGAAAACAGTCCTCTGGGAAGTGATTTTATTAATGTCAATTAATTTAATTATAAAACATATTAGTTATTATATCCACGATTTGTGCCTAAATTTATTGGTAGTCTCGTAACTAATTATGTTCCAATAGTTTTGCAGATATTACGCAACAAAGAGCAAAAACACAGTCACCTGGCACAGACCCCTGCCTAGTTATACTAGGCGGGGGACTTACCCCCTATCATGATTTATCAGAAAAACACAAACTTCAATTGGCCCTCTTTCAAACCAAAGTAATAGATTCATTTTCTGAGCAATAGTATTATAATTATACGAACATTTCAAAAAACCGTGCCCGGACAAATTTCGTGTGAAAAATGACGAGTTTACAGAGAATCGCCCATATGTCTTTACTCACTCCCTCATCTTCAGCATCACTCCCTCACATATCAAAAAAAAAAAGAAAAAATGTTTAAGCAAAAAATAAGTATGATTGATCATGGCCAATATTTTTTCTACCATAGATGAGCTCAGATTAATTCATAAAAAAAAAATCATGTGATTTTAACTAAGTTGAGTGAGATTTTTTTCTTAGCTCGTATTTGGCCTATTTGGGGAGAATCACCCAATTAAATGATAAACTTACCAAGAATTCTTTAGCTTTGTCAAATGCAAAATTACCCAGCAAACTAAAATAATCATCCAAAACTGCTTGCTGTTTGCTTATAATATCTTCAGCATTATCCGACATGGTGTTTCTATGTATTTCTACCTAGAAAATAAATTTATTTCAAAATAAAATTCTACTCAACTGAATGAATATTTTGCATTGAGAAATCTGTAATAGTTCTATTTGAAGTAAAATTACTTTATCATGAGCAAAAAAAAAAAAAAAAAGCAACCTGCAAGGTTAAAGCTGTACTTAGCTCTGATAAAAAGACAGCATTGTGCCCAACGCACATTCTGTTCTTTGTTCCGATCATTTTAAAACTGATGATTTTATCAACACTACAACAAAAAGAATTCTTACAAAGGAAGCTATCTCCAGCTTACTTTCCTCGAAAAATTAGAAGGTGACGCAAAAGAACAACGTAACAATTTAGGTTAGTACTAACTAGCAATACATTTTTATGGATTACTTTGTAATTAATTGTATTTCAACAAATGGATCATTCATTTAAATAAGTTATCATGAGTGTTATTTTCATAGAATATAGAAAAATTATCATAGAATTTACAAAAAAAGAAAAACTCAAGCTACTCGATTTGTAAATTACAGTGAAACTTCTCAAATGCGACCACCCTCCGTTCCGCGAAGAAGTGGTCGTTAAGAGAGGTGGTCGCTCAAAGAAGTCAACTTAAAAATACCAAACGAATTTTTCCAAAAATAGAACATTAAATTTTCTACTGTAATAAAAATAAAGAAACATGAAAAATACTTGCTTTTATTATTTATTGAATTACTGTACAATACAAGCACTAACACTTATGATTTTTTTAAACGTTCTTGAAATATGAAGAAATTTCAGATTGTTTCATATTTTTTACTTTTAGTGACACAACTTCTCGTTCTAATCTATTTTTCAACTCTGAAAAAAGAGCGCTAATTTGGACATCTTTCATGCTTTCTGAATTCTCCATAATAAAATATATTTGTTCTAAAGTCTGCTGTTTTAAAGTCTGCTCCAACGTTAAAGTAACACGCTTGTTAGACATGTTTTAACACGTACACGAGAATGGCTACAGAAGTGCACTGGCATTTCTCTTGCATGCTCCTTAAATTCGAACCAAACGTGCTTATCTTACTTAGAATAGAGGACCCTAGGGAATATCAGCAGTGTGACTTTTCATGTATCACCCCTTCCTTGCACCTGACCTGTTGCTCATCAGTAAACAATGCGTCAAAGTCGACTGACCAGTTTGGAATGTGGATTTTTCTTCTTCTTTTCTTTTTTGTGGTGAAAAGAATTCAGGAAAATTTTTGGACAAAGGGTCAGACAGTGGTCGTTCATGGAGGTTTGGTTTGGGTTGACTGGTCGCTTCCAGAAGACTTTTTACATTAAGTAGATAGGCGGAAAAATCGGTGCTTTAGGAAAGTGGTCGTTAACAGAGGTGGTCGCTAAATAGAGGTGGTCGCTTACAGAAGTTTCACTGTATTAGTATAATTTACCATAGGATGAGTGATATATGGATGAGTACCTAATATAGTAGAAGAATGTGGGACAAAGTGAAATGGTAAAATATTTCGACAGTTTGCAACGCCGTCTATCTAGCAATATTTAAACTAAGTTCGGCAACATATAGTTGATTTCTGCCAAATAATAAATAACTCCAAACATCAACGAAAAAAACTCATACCAGCGATTTTCAAAATATTTTTTCAAAAATATTTGTTACTATAAAATGAAATTTTTTGGAGTTATGATTTTAACTCTTAATTGAGATCTACTAATGTCCAGTGCAGTCCTTATTTTGTTTATATCAAGCATGTTTTGATTTTAAATGTTCAATGTAATCAGTACAGTGCACACGGGACAAAGTGAAATAGTTAATTTCGTTTGCTTTATGCATTCATTTACTAAATCACGTACATATTTCTTCATTTATTAATTCATTCACATTCTTTTACTTATTAATTCATCTATTTACTCATTCATTCTCTATTTTATTCACTCATTTCTTTTTCTCATATATTAATTAATTAATTGATTTTTTTGTTAATAATTCATTTATTTGTTTATTTACGTATTCACTTAATGAAAATTACTGTTACTCATCGAATAGAAAATGTTTCATTACAAAATATTGCATTTTCCACTTTGCCCCATGTTTTTTTGCGATTGAAAATTTCTACCTTTTTTTGAAGAAGCAAAATAACTGCCAAAAATGAAAAATAACATTTCAACGATAGTTGCACTACAAAATACACTACTCCTTTTTTAAATACGGATTTTCAGAAAAAAAATTCCAATTTGATCATTTTCAAGCAGGTGTATTAACTATTTCACTTTGCCGCACATTCCTCTACTTCATTTCTGTCATCAAATATTATATAGAAAAAGAGCAAAAATCTTTTGTTGGTATTAAATCAAGGGTATCCAACAAAATCCGTAAAAATCTAATTTCTACAGGGCACTTAGCCATAATGTAGAAAATTCGTGTCTCCCCAACACTAATTACTGAGCGAAATTTCTTAAATCTGAGTTAATACCTTCTGCTCTGGCAAAAGTCTTCAAATTTAGAGATTTTTGGAAAAAAAATCAAAAAAAGAGAAAATGTACAAAATATTTTTAAATCTACAATGTTAAGCCTTAATGCCGAAAATTTGTGACTCTCCAATACTAACAACTGAGTAAAATTTCTTGACTCTGAGTTAATGCCTTCTGCTCTGCAAGAGGCTTCAAGTTCAGAGATTTTTGGGGAACAAAAATTTACAAACTGTTTTAAAATCCACAGAATGTTAAACCTTAAATACGGAAAATTTGAGAATTCCGAACACTAATTACTGAGCAAAATTTTGTAACTCTGAGTTAATGTCTTCCGCTCTGGCAAGATATTTAAATTTTAGAGATTTTTGGAAAAAAATGATAAAAAGAGAAAAAGTGCAAAATCTTTTAAATTCCACAGACTGCTAAACCTTAGTACGTGAATGTTTTAACTTTCTATCAGAGACTAATACATAAAATACCTGATACGCTCCAATATTTCGAATTTTTATTGCACCAATGACAACATCAGACCACCATTTGAACTGAAATTTGCTGTGAAGTCCGACTTCCACAGTATATGCAAGCCATGGGGACCCGTTTACAGAGCAGGCAACCCTTCACAGCACAACAACACATTCACACAAAGAGAGGACAAGAACAGGGAAGAGAGAGCACATACATGCCCAAGCACTGGGATTCGAACCCGGGACCACGCTATCGAAGTCAGACTTCTCTGACCACAAGAGTAGGAGGCTGGCTGGTTTAGGTTAGTTTGATAGACTGGAACAATTGTAAAATAAGGCCTCCGTCAGGTCTCCGCAACATTTATTCAGACGATCTTCGAAATATGTAGGCTGTTGGAGTTCCATGGGAAAAATGGAAGTTTATCCAACTGCCTTGCCCCACACAGGCCGTGAAACGTATTGTGAAGTTAATTTTGAAGGCATCAAATCAAATATGTGGCCAGGAGAAAGAAAACGAGTTTATTTTTGCTGTCTTAAAATCACGCCGAAATATGCTGTTTAATCAGACGATCTTCGAAATATGTTGGCTGTTGGAGTTCCATGGGAAAAATGGAAGTTTATCCAACTGCCTTGCCCCACACAGGCCGTTGAACGTATCGTGAAGTTAGTTTCGAAGGCATCAAATCAAGTATGTGGCCAGGAGAAAGGAGACGAGTTTATTTTTGCTGTCTTAAAATCATGCCGAAATATGCCTGCATTTCAGCATACATGTGATTACAAATTACAATAATACATGATGTCTCTCTTAGTGATGCAACGAATATTCGGCCGAGGCCGAATATTCGGCCTATTCGGCACCTCCGCCGAATATTCGGCTTCGGCCGAATACCTACTTTACTATTCGGCCTTGGCCGAATACTGTGCAAAAAATGTATTTAATTTTCGTACTTTGAAAGTTTCATGCATTTTTAATTATTTTTATCATGTTTAATTGGTATTTTAAGTGAAATCTTGTTATACTATAATACTTAATCATTTTTGAGGGTATTTACAAATTTATTGTCAACTTAAACTGCATGTACTACAAACCTTGACCATCGTAACACATAAAATAAATCTATACAAAATCATATGATAAAGCAGAAAAATAAAACTTTTTCTTGCATATTATTAAGGTTGGTATACTCATTTTATCTTAGGAAACTAATTCAGATACATTAAAGATTTAAATTGATACAATATAAGCATAAATCATACATGAAACAATCAGGTTCTTTCTTTATCAAAATGAAATATGTATAAAAATGTTAGGATAGTATGATAGAAATATGTTTCTTTCCCGATTTTTTATTTTTAAAAAGTTCAATATGAGAATTTAAAATATAAAAATAGCATTGTTAATTTCCCTACATAACATTTCAAAAAAAATCTGGTATGGACCCCACACTACTTCCTTTTACGTGTAAATTTCTTAGTAGTTGCCTTAAGTGTTAAAAAAAGTGCTTGGAGTGAGTAAGGTAACAATTCAAATATTTACTCCCCTAATCTACCACGAAACAATGCAAAAAATATTTTACAATGGTTATTTTTCTAAATATTGCTGATTTTAATATCATTTAGTGAATTTTTCGCAAAATATCGCCAATAGCGCCAAATTGAACCCAAATTCAAAAAATAATTTTTTCGCCAAATTTGTCGCCAACTGGCGATATGTCGCCAACTTGCGTCAAACACTTGGCGACCAAAAGCTTGGCGACATGTCGCCAAGTGGTGGCGCCAATTCATATCACTTGAGTCTGTATTGAAATTAACATTGATTTACCCCAAAAAAGGGGTAAAAGACCCCTTTGGGAACATTCGAATGCAATCATAAGGGGAGGTGCACAACTAGACCCCCCTCAGAGCCTACATACCAAGCTAGAAGTTTCTACGGCATATAGTTTTTGAGTTATGCGAGCCACATACGCACATACATCCGCACATACACCCGCACATACATCTGCACATACGTACATACAGACGTCACGAGAAAACTCGTCGTAATTTACTCGGGGGCAGGCCCAAATTTCCCAATAGGCAAAGTAGGCAGCTGCCTAGGGCGGCAAATTTTTAGGGGCGGCAAACAATCTTTTTTTTTTAAATTTTTTTCCCGGTCGTCGAACATGTCGGGCATTTATAACGGTTTTCAGTCAAAGATCAAGGAAGTAGCGCCTTTAGCAATGTTTATACCGTGTGCTGCACATTCATTACATTTAGTGGGAACTTCTGCAGCTGAATCTTGTGCGGAAGCATGTCATTTTTTTCATGTTGCAGCAAGAGTTATTCGTGTTCGTCACAAAATCAACAAAAAGATGGGGACGTTTGATTCTTGAAATTGGAAAAGGGAAAACCTTAAAGAAGCTATCTACGACTCAATGGTCAGCTAGAGATGATGCTTGCCAAAGTTTAAGAGAGTCGTATGAGGAAGTTCTTGGCGGGTATTGATTTCGATAGAAAATGATGAAACAGAAAAAGCAACCACAAGATGTGAAGCCAAAGGAATTCGCAAAAAGCTGGAAAAATTACAGACAGCTTTCATGGCTTGCTTTTGGAGCACAGTGTTGCACCGTCTAAACAATGGTTCGAAGGCCCTACAATCTGAGTCAATAGATGTATTGACGGTAACGCGATTGTACGGTGTACGCGTCCCTTAAGGAATATTTTGCTTCTCAAAGACATTGTTTTGCTGATTTTGAACTGCTTGCTTTAGAAATTTCAAAAAATACGAATTATGATAACGTCAAAAGGTCTCCAAAATAAAACACAAAAAATGATGATGACGTTTGTGAGGAGAATGTAGAAGAAAAAGCCAGGGAACATTTTAGAATTAATACATTCTTAGTCATCATTGATCAGTTCGTTTCTGAATTTAAAAGAAGGTATGAAGCATATACTGAATACGAAGAAAATTCTAATTTTCTTCACGAAATCACAAAATCTAAAGGAATAGAAGAAAATGTACTGAAGACAAAAACTAAAAATCTTATTCAGAAATATCCAAATGATTTAGGCAATGACTTTGTTGACGAGTGCTGTCACTTTCAGGCATACTGTCTTGCAACAGCTCAAGATTTTGAAAACAAATCATTAACAGGAATTTTAAAGTACCTAAGAAGTCACTCCCTCCAAGAAGTATATCCAAATGTTGACATCGTTTTGCGGATTTGCCTTAGTATTCCCGCCACTAACTGCTCCGGCGAAAGAAGTTTCTCGTGTTTAAAACGAGTAAAAAATTATTTAAGAAGTACAATAAGCAATGACAAACTGAACGCTCTGTCAGTTTTGTGCATAGAATCTCAAATTGCATCAAAAATTGACTACAATACCATCATAGAGGATTTTGCTCGAAAGAAGGCTCGGAGGAAAGCTTTTTCGAATTAAGTAAGTGTAAAGTCATTAAACAATAAAATAACCATTATTAAAACACTGAAAAACTGCGAAGAACTTTGAATTATTTTTCTTTGCAAATACTTAACGATGAAAGTGAAAAATATTACATTTGCTTTGAATCACTGCAGACTGACTTTTTCGCGCAAGCCATCATCATGTAGATCACAATTCAATTACTTTTACTTTGCCCACTTTAAAATATTTGTTTGAATTTCAATATGTATTGTTTTTTTTTTTTTCATTATAAGTTTCGTTTCAAAACGCAAGAATTGGATTGTTACAATTTAGGTATTACACTTGAATGTTAATTAAAAAAGCATCAACAAGATAACGCATTAACAACCTGCATTTTGGCTTAGCGTTAATCTTTAAAGATGTTTTGCGAAAATTGAATATTTTTTTTATTATAAAAAACGTTTTTATGTCCTAATACTTTTGTAAATGAAAAAATGAACTGAACTCTGTCTTTGTTAATTTTACCTTGTAACCTGTATCTTTGTTTCATGAAAATGTTTAAAATAGGAGGCTCTCAATACTAATACCGAAAAGCAGAAAATAATTGTTGAAAACAAAGTATTTTAATTCACCAAGTTTTTGAAAGGAACAAAAAATAATAACAATTTCTCCAGGCCTCTTACAGATTTAAAGCTTCCGTAGAGATTCCAATCATCTTATAGATTGCCTGAAAAATTAGTAATAATAATACTAATATATATATATATATATATATATATATATATATATATATATATATATATAAAGTATGAGGAGGAGGGCGGCAGATTTAAGTCTGCCTAGGGGCGGCAAAGAGCTAAATTCGGCCCTGCTCGGGGGTGGTCGAAATTGATTTTTCGGCTGTTTGTATGTTGTTAGGTACATATGCACGTGCTGACAGGTCGAAAAAACTACGCGACATTCATTCAGGGGTGAGCAAAATCAAAATTTAGACCGAAATTTGAGTGAAATTTTTTTCGTGATCACAATACTTCCTTTACTACGTAAAAGGAAGTAATAGTCTTTGTAATCTTTGCAATTGTGAAAATTATAAAGCTAACTTTTTTTTATGTACAAACAGAGATTATGAAGCAGAAAACATTTTTAGGAGATAGATCTTTCTTTTTCTTATTTTTTTCCTGAAATTTTGCCAGATTTGGAGAATAAGTGTTTATTACATTTGGTATATGTAGTGAACATCTAGTCCTGAAAGGTACTTTCTAGCCTGTTAGGAGAGGTTAGGGAATTTAATTCTTACTACTTAAAAGACCATTTCATTTTTTCAAATAAGGATTCTCAGAAAGATAACAGTCGATTTTTCTCTTGGTGCTTACACTGATAAAAGCCTGGATTTAACTAAATATAATCATATTTTTGTATTGGAATACCTTCAGATATTAACATTTCTGATATAGAAATACAGTTTGTGGC
>JAXGGA010019849.1:0-19297 GCA_038373865.1 Uloborus plumipes
CTCATAGGGCCAATCTTTCCCCAACAGACGGTATTCATGTGTTATTTAAAAGTTATAACATTTTTTAAAAGTACGTCATTATGTATACAATAGTTCTTTGAATTGTGTGAAATTAGAAAGTTGCCAAAATGACTGCTTGGAAAATCGAGTGTTAATATTGTATCTTAATTTGTTACTCAAGTCTAAATAAAATGATGTTTTTGTTCCGAAACTAATTGTAATGCGTTATGAAAAATACTCTTTTCACAGAGGGTATATTCCCTAAAATATGCTCTTCCCCTGGATACGCCACTGAAGCCCCTTTCTCTAGAATTATTGCTACTTGTACCAACTCTGTTTGAATAAAGCTGCATAACAAAGTCAAAGGAGTAAGAGCTGACGCCCATTCATTCGTCAGCTAACTGCCGGAAGGGTAGCGGCTACTTAAATGCAAGGACGAGAGGGTAGCTACATCTTTACAGTCCGCACGATGTTACTCACACTTTTCTTTAGCACATGGGCTGGCACAGCAATTGCCACAGAAGAAGAAACGATGGCCTCATTTGAAGCAAATCGGTTGCTTTGGACTTGAGCTTTGTAGTTCCCAAGGTGGTGACTAACTTTAGAGTCGTGTGACAAGGGGTGCCCATTCCCCTCAAAAGCGACAACCTTACCAATCTCTCAAACACTGCAGAACACACGCCCGGAATAAGAACTTGACCATAGGCATAAAAGTATCATTTAACAAGAAGTTCTGTCAAGAACTAAACTAGCCTACTTTCCCGTACATCGACATCGGCATTGTAACATCTGATCAATATTCTCTTGTATATCTGAAACTGAAAATTATGTCAAACATACCTTTATAGCACTTAAAGCTGATTCCTAAAAGCAAAATATACCCCTCTCATCAGATGAAATGACACGTAAAAGTAAATAAAGAGTAATAAGTTTTGTCGCACTTTTAAAGAATGTAACTGTTAAGTTCTTCGTAGAAAAATTCACATCGTTTTCAAAAAAAAAATCAATAAATAAAATAAAAGAACATGAAAACACATTTTATCAAAGAAATAAAAAAAAACCTCGTTCGTTAATAAAATGTCTCGAATTTTATATTTAATCCGTTGCCAGTTGTTAAATATAAATAAAGAAAATGCGCTCGTCAATGAAACATTTTTGTAAACAAAAAAAATCGTCTGCCAAAAAAAAAAAATAATAATAAATTAAACAAAAAAAAAATAAATAAATAAACAAAAAATCGTCTGCCCAGTCAGTCATTTTTTTCTGAGCCTGCATTTCCGCCATGTTTGCGGAGTCAGAGTCGGAATCAGAGTCCTCACAGAAGATTTTTCAGAAAAGTACTTTACATACATTTTTTATCAGAACCATTTTCTTACAAAGTTAGTTTGAAGGAAATCCGCCTTTAAGTTCAGAATCAACATTCAATTTAAATTTCCCAGTAGGAGCTCATGTTAAAAAAATTTCTGAATGGTTCATCATTGAACGAAAAATGGTTCAAATTGAAAAGTGAAATATGGGAATGAGTCTCTCCGAGATCTTTCGAACAAAAAAAAGTTTATTTAATTCGGACGGTTCACTTAAAAGTTAATAGGTGGGGAAAGGTTGCTTGAACGGTTCAATGTTGAACCAAAAATGTTCAAATTTAAAATTTAAATACGGTAATAAAGTATCCTTGCCGAAATGTTTCGAACAAAAAAAAGTTTGTTTAAATCGGACTGTTCACTCAAAAGTTATTAGGGGTGAGAGCTTGTTTGAACGGTTCAATGTTGAACGAAAAATCGTTCAAATCGAAAATGTAGATACGGGAATGAAGTATTCTTGATAAGATCTTTCGAACAAAAAAAAAGTTTGTTTAAATCGGACGGTTCACTCAAATAGTCTGGGAGCAATTGGTTTTCCGTGCGCTTTTCGTGATACAATTATGACAGTTGATTCTTCTGAAAGGTATTGGCACCAGGAACACGAATTCGGATGTTGCCACCCCCAAAAATAGTGCAGGGGGGCGTAAGGGGGGGGGCAAAGTTTCTTCACTAAAATAATTATATCTTCATTATTTCATGGCTTACAACCAGTTTTTAAAGCGTAAAATGCTTAAATTCACTCAACAATAACATTATAAAGCCTAAAAAGCTGAATTCAAATTGCTGACACGTGTTTCGGAGCTATTAAGAGCTGTTTTTTCAGTGTAGAAGATGAGAGCTTATGAATGAAAATTCATCCGGCTGAAGGTGTTTTTTTTATTGAATAGAGGTTATCAAGCCCATCATTAGGACAACCAAGGGGGGGGGGCCGCCTCTCCCCCCCGCCCCTTTTAGAACAAAATGCAAATGCACATTTGTGTACGCCTTTATCCTTCAACACATAGTATACATTGAATTTGCACTTTTGCCCGGGACTGTAATCGCCCCCCTCGGAGGGGAGGGGGGGGGGTTGAAAAATTAATGTTTTTATTTATTTTATTTTTATTTATTTATTTTTTTTTTTTTTTGATCAGGGAAAGGGGTTCAATTGCCCCCAATTGCAATGTTTTTCGTCCTCTTTCGCCCACCACAATTTTTTGTAGTTTAAAGCACTGCTAAAGGAAGTTTTTGCAGCCACAAATGTGCTTTAAACAATATAAGCCAGTGATACTCATTGTGAGTGGTCTGAAACTTGCCTGAATTTTTAAGTTAAAAAAATGAGAGAAAGATTTTTAAATATTTGTATTAACTCAAATAATAATATCTGTGGCTTGGTTCTAAAAGGGCCAATGTCAATTTTTTCACCTTCTGTGTTATTGACATCAAAAGTTTCCAATTTAGAAAAACTCTAATTCTACGAAGGCCAATGTGTAATATCAAACTAAAATTAGTTGTATTTCTATTATAATGTCAGCCAATGTCATATACACAATGTCATAACAGGTTAAAAAATTTCATATGATAAAATGTTTCTTTACACTAACAATAAACAAATACCAAAAAATAATAATGGCAATCTTAATGTAAGAAAGTTATAGCATTCTAAAAAACCTTTTTCTCGAAACTAACATTTTTGACTTAGACCCTTTTAGAACCAAACCACAGATATAATGACAACATTAATGAACTCAAATTTCCCATGGACTGCTTAACATTGTGTTTGTTTCTGTTGCTGAGTGTAAAAAGTAATTTTAAACAAACTAAACATTTATTGCAACTAAAATGTTTTATTTCATTATATATTTTCAGCTGCATTTATGTGCAAACAAAATAGTTAAATAAAAACATGAAAGTAGAACTATAATTACAAATAACAGCACACACGCTACTCCTTTGACAGTAGCATTTGAAAGAAAATGAAATATATATATTTAAATCAACCCGTGAATTAATTTTTCATATTCTTGATCGTTTCAAAAAGACATTGCTAGGAAGAATTTTAAAACAATAAGTCAAATAATAATAATATATAATGCAAATTAAAAATCAGTTTCATTATCAGATTCATCTGAGCTGCTCTTCTCATACCTGTTAAAACAGTGATTTTCATCATCTAGGTACATCCAAACATTCACACATGTCTGCATTTGACAAGCAGTGTAGAACATTCACTTTTTTTGCATGAGCATTTTACCAGTTCTAGAATCGCCTGTGGAGCAGGTTCTATTTTGGTCATCTAGGAAACAAATCTGCTGTCTTGCATTTCCCAACCATAACCATCAGCATCTGGCTGTGGAATATTCGGACATGCAATGACATCATTTTGCCATATCATGGCCTGATAATGTGCTCTCATGATGGCATAGTGAAGAGCTGATTGTGTTGGCGGCATCTTCTCTGATTCGGCAATTTTTGTTTTGAAATAACATGAACCGAACAGAGCCAACATCTGATGTAGAACAGTTTGGTAGGTAAATTTGCAAACAAACTGTTCTAATGCACCAAAAATATCTTCAGATGGTGTAGAATTAATTCCTAAATCTGCAAAAGCTTGCAAAATATTTTTATCAGACTGCTGCAAGGCTTTACCTTTTCCAGCAAACGTTCCTGTAGTGTCGCATCCAGTAAATGCATGAAAGCTAGGCAAGGCTTTTACCCTTTCTTCTCCTAAAGCATTTATATATTGGTTTGAGAGCAATCTGTCTTTTTCTTTTACCATCTATGGATTCCATCTATTACATTTTTAACCGACTTCGAAAAAGGAGGAGGTTCTCAATTCAAAGCGTATACTTTTTTTTTTTTGTTTGTTCGCACATTACATCTGATCTACTGAACCGATTTGGACAATTTTTTTTTTAATCGATAGGAGATGGTGTAACTTAGGTACCATGTACTCATATGACGATATTTGTTCACTAGAAAAAAAGTTATGATCGAAAAACTAAGATTTCATGTCATTTAAAACAATATCTGCTATCGTAAATCCTTACTTCAATGAGCGACCCGATGGTCAAGTGGTTTTGCGCGTCAGGTTGAAGTTCCTGATGGAATGAGATCGAGTCCAGGTCTGCAAGGATCTTTTTGAATAGCTGCATGTTTTTTTTTTTAATGATTTTAATGATTGTAATGTCCTTATGCAGGTACATCCTCCCATGGGAATGTGCCCCATATTTTTTTATGAAATAAAATGACAGTTTTGTTCGGATCTTTGTTAAAATTGGCAATGGGGTCCTTCGATGCTGTAGAATTTTCTTATGGACGTTTGCGCCATTTTTGGGGGCTTTGAATCGATTGTGGCAATAAATGGTTTTTGATTTGCGGCACCTATATTATTTTTTAAAAAATTATATACACAATCAATTATATTATGTTAATTTTTGTACCTTTATAAAATTCTGTATTTTATACCTTGCATTTACGTCAAATTCAAGGTAAAATTAAAAGTCAAAAATTCTGAAGATGATAAATATATGTTAAAAGTTAAATGTATAAAATGTATCAAACACCATGAGTGTTGAGTTATTGGGAAAAATCTGCTGTGTAATGTTTTTTTGCACTGCGAGGGGGGGGGGGTATGAACGATCATTAAAGTGACACACATTTTTAAAAAATAAGATTTTGATTTGTGGTGTTTGAAAAAAGCTAAAGAGTCGACTTTAGTTGAAAATCATTTTCCATGAAAAGCAAAAACTTGCACCAATTTTCCAAGTCTTACTCTAACTCCTTCTCCCACAATTCAAATTACTTACTTTTGCTTTCAATTTTTAACCGACTTCAAAAAAGGAGGAGGTTCTCAATTCAAAGCGTATGTTTTTTTGTCTGTTTGTTCGCATATAACATCTGATCTACTGAACCGATTTGGTCGATTTTTTAAAAATCGATAGGAGATGGTTAACTTAGGTACCATGTATTCATATGACAATATTTGTTCACTAGAAAAAAAGTTATGATGGAAAAACTAAAATTTCATGTTATTTAAAAACAATATGTGCTATCGTAAATCCTTACTTCAATGAGCGACCCGATGGGCAAGTGGTTAAAAGAGTCGGGTTGAAGTTCCTGATGAAATGAGATCGAGTCCAGGTCTGCAAATTTTTTGAACAGCTGCATGGTTTTTTGACTATATTTTGATTATTTTAAGTGCATTTACACTAAAAAGAATGAAATAAAATATTTTTGGAAAAAAAAATAGAACCGACTTCAGTTGGAAATTGCTCTAAAAAGTAAAAAATAATTTTTTTCTTTGAACACCATCGAAACTACTTTTTAACATAAGTTTTGAAGTCGGCGCAAAAACAATGTATTGAATCATACGCAACTACAATTCAACTATAAATATAAATTTTAATCGATTCATTTCATTGATTACCACACATTCGTGTAATGGTACAAATATTTTGCTTTTAATTTTCAATGGTTTCTTTGAAAAAATGTTGGAAAAATATGGTTAAATATCATTTTACCTATCGTTTTTGCGCCGACTTCAAAACTTATGTTTAAAAGTAGTTTCGATGGTGTTCAAAGAAAAAAATTATTTTTTACTTTTTAGAGCAATTTCCAACTGAAGTCGGTTCTATTTTTTTTTCCAAAAATATTTTATCTTTCAAATGCTACTGTCAAAGGAGTAGCGTGTGTGCTGTTATTTGTAATTATAGTTCTACTTTCATGTTTTCATTTAACTATTTTGTTTGCACATAAAAGCTGAAAATGTATAGTGATGTATAATGAAATAAAACATTTTAGTTTCAATAAATGTTTAGTTTGTTTAAAATTACTTTGTACACTCAGCAACAGAAACAAACACAATGTTAAGCAGTCCATGGGAAATTTGGGTTTATTAATGTTGTCATGATATTATTATTTGAGTGAATACAAATAATTAAAAATCTTTCTCTTATTTTTTTAACTTAAAAATTCAGGCATGTTTCAGACCACTCACAATAAGTATCACTGGCTTATATTGTTTAAAGCACATTTGTAGCTGCAAAAACTTCCTTTAGCAGTGCTTTAAGCTACAAAAAATTGTGGTGGGCGAAAAGTGACGAAAAAAATTGCTCTTTAAGAGGAACAAGTTATCAGATTAGTGGGGGTAATTAAACACCTTTCCCTGATCAAAAAACAAACAAAAAAATAATAATAATAATAATAATAATCAAAAAAAATAAAGATAAGCATTAATTTTGCAATCCCCCTCCCCGGGGGGGGGGGACGATTACAGTCCCGGGCAAAAGTGCCAATTAAATGTGTACTATGTGTTGAAGGATAAAGGCGTACACAAATGTGCAATTGCATTTTGTTCTAAAAGGAGCGGGGGGGGGGAGAGAGAGGCGGCACGCCCCCCCCCCTGGTTGTCCTAATGATGGGCTTGATAACCTCTATTCAATGAAAAAAAACACCTTCAGCCGGATGAATTTTCATTCATAAGCTCTCATTTTATACACTGAAAAAGGAGCTCTTAATGGCTCCGAAACACGTGTCAGCAATTTGAATTCAGCTTTTTATACGTTATAATGTTATTCTTGAGTGAATTTAAGCAATTTACGCTTTGAAATCTGGTTGTAAGCCATGAAATTATGAAGATATAGTTATTTTAGTGAAGAAACTTTGCCCCTCCCCCCTTACGCCCCCCAGCACTATTTTTGGGGGTGGCAACATCCGAATTCGTATTCCTGGTGTCAATACCTTTCAGAAAACCAACTGTCATAATTGTATCACAAAAAGTGCACGGAAATTAAAATTTGACCAGTATTGCTCCTCCACTAAGAGCAGCTGATCAGGAAAATGGCTCTAAACACTGTCATCTTTATATATATAGATTTTTTTAAATTTTTCTAATTCAAAAATAGAAAATCGTTCTTCGAGGTCTGGTGGCCAGCCCCTTTGTGCTTCCGTGTAAAATATTCCAGGTCCCTGCGTGCGATAGATTTGGCTGGAGAGCTCGGTCAGATAAATGGACAGAGAGGCAGACAGACACATTACACTTGCTTTTATTATTATAGAAGAAGCGAGGATATTATAAACGTGACTCAAGGGTATCTCTGTAAAATACGAATTTCACAAATAATGTAACTATTTTTACTGATTTCACAAACATTTGTATTTCAAACCAATAAAGGCATTAGAAGGAAATTTAAAATTTCACAACTTTAAAACCAAATTATAGTCAACCGTGTTTGGAAAAGAAAATCTGAAAGGAGGGTTTCTACCCAACATTTTTATTTAAAAAGACATTAAAAAAAATGTAAATGGCTATAGACAATGGGGTAGGAGTATCTTTTTAAGTTAACAAGTTAGTCAGAATTGTATTTTTAGAGCTTCAATCTCATAAAATTTTCGGAAGAGAGTCCCAGAATCCCCTAAAGTTGTGTTTATGGAACTTCGATTTCCAACTATTCCTGGAGGGGGAAAACCACCCTCCTCATCATCAAAGATAGCCAGCCTACAGCTGTGCTTTTTGTAGTACATTTTTTTTTTCCCCTTTTCTTTTCGATGAAAAAAATAAAAACCAGTTTTAGGTAGTCGTGTGCACATCCCTACGAATGAGTCTGTGGCGCCCATCATGATGCTTACATGTCCTCTCGTCGGCCCTGTACATCCGACAGAAAATTCTTAAACATTGTGCGATTCAAATTGTGAAAGCAACAAAGCAGCAATACGAGTCAATAGTGCTGCCATCTAGCTAACTCAATAAAACTAAATTAATCGCCATAGAATATAAATTCAGCTTCGAAGAAGCTTCTAATAAATTTCGAAGAAATTGGTCCCGTAGTTGTGGACTTTACCCAGGACATGCACATATTGAATTTTTTTATTTACATAAATACCATCAACTTGATAGATTTAAAAAAAATTTGAATCTCGACCACACTCTTTAAATTAATTAAACAAGAAAAAAATACACTTAATTTAAGAAAAAACACTCACTATTTCACTAAAATATGAATTTGATAACTTAAAAATGAATCCATAAATGATGCTAGACTTACAAACGATATGTAATAGCAAAAAAAAAAAACATTTATGAACAGAACCGAAAATTGAAAAACGCACCTCGAAAAAATCTTTTGCGGAGCTTTAATTTTCGAGTCACGACGAGTTCGCGAAAATGAATCCTCTCGACAATAAGTGCTTTTACGATAATGAAAACTGGACATGAATAAATATTTTGAGCCATAATTACATGCTATAAAAATAACCTTCCAGACTAAGGAAAGAAAGACCCCACATCCGTTTTCGAATGAAAACAGTTCTCGAAACGGATGGCACGGATTCGTTAAGATTAGTTAACAAGACTTCGGTGCGTTGCAGAGTGGTGAAGATTAAAACCTGAAGAACTGGAAAATCTGAAACATTTGAAAGAGGTATGATCTTACATTATATTAAAGGTTTGAAAACATTCGCAAAATGATATTGTGAGTCACAGGTTATTAGAGAGAGAAAAATCGAATACTTTAAAATAAGAATAACTTTCACGAAAACCAAGTAAGCACGAACTGTTTGAAAGCGAAATAGCAGTTATTGTATCGATTTTTTTTTCAGAGTAATTGCCCGGTTACATTTCATCTCTTTGTATCCACATAGCAAAAGCTAATTACTGTATCAACATCTCTTTGAAACAGAAATACAAGTTAAAAATTTGTTCAGTATAGAGGAACTTCTTTCTATTTAATGTCCTTTGTAAATCGGACGAAGTTAAAGGGACTCTTTTATTTTCATACATTTTTTTAAAATAAGCTTTTGATAATTTGGTTGAAAAGTCAACTCTTTTATTGTTTAAGATCTTCTGGGATGCCTTAAGGGCCATGCTCCACATCAGCGTAAAACGCGACCGAAACTGAAGGCAGAAACCGAAAATCCGGGTACTTTCTATAGGAACACCATTGAATCCATTTTACGCTTCTGCCTAATTTTTCTGCTTTACGTCGATGTGGAGCATGGCCCTAACTATTGATGGGATAATATTTATTGAATCGCACCAAGTTGATAATTTGTTCAACAAATAAGCGTTCTTTATTAGTTAAGATCCTTTGTGAATCAGAAAAATCGATAAAAGTCATTTCTTTTTCAAGAATTTGATCTGTTATTTTAGATTTCCCATATTCAAAGAAAAATTCATGTGATTCAATGTATTTGAAAAGTATAAAAATTGAAAATTCGTTCAGTAAGTGAAATAAAAAAAAAAACTACTGTTTTTTTTTTACCGGTTAGTTGTTGCTAGTCTTTTGCAATGAATATTCATTGATCTTTTTTAATGAAATATATATATAAACAACTTAAGTTTTCTGTGCAGTACTACTTTTTTACTTTTTCCCTTGTTTTATGCATTTCTATATTTCAGTTTTAGTTTGACTTGTGTCACTATTAGCGCTACCTAGCGGAAACTGTAAAAATTTCAGTGGTGAACTTTTCCTCTTAACCCATTTATGCCCAGTAGCCTAAAAACGGGACGCTTGTTAGTTACTGCATACAAAAACCTGTAATAGGTATATCATTTTACTAAAGCTGTTTTTCGCAAGTTAAATAGTCCTTCTTCTTGAAAAAACCAGTTAGAGCCATTAGTTGGACATCAGAGTTTATTTATTGACAGCTATTTTCAGACAAATCAGTCAAGCAACTATCCAGCATGGGTAGCCGCAAAAAGTAAAAAAGTTTTTGCGAGCTTTTTTTTCACAAAATTAAACTATTTTAAAATGATTTGCTTAAAATGGATCACAAAATTTCTGCAAGGTTACTTTGCAAAATTCAAGTCAAGTAAGGTCGTATTTTGCTCACATATCTGCAAAATATCCCATAAACAGGACGTTAAATAACTTAAATATGGCAACGGCGAACTAGTTTAAGCCTAAAATGAATGTAAACCATTCTAAGTAAGAGTTTTAAGTAGATAAAAATTGAAAAGAATTGTTCAAAAAAAACTTGGGCATAAATGGGTTAAAAGAACACAATGGTTTGATCTGTTTAATACCAAAATCAGAAAATTAGAAATTTGTCACTTTTCTTGCAAGGGTGCGATATGTCAAATTAATAATTTGTTTCATGAATTCTTTTTGTAGTTAGATGCGGTTAATAGGAATAGTTTTTCATCTATCCAGTTGATAATAATTTCGATGGAATTATTATTATTATTATTATTATTATTATTATTATTATTATTATTATTATTATTATTATTATTATTTCCTTTTTTATTTTTTTGTTATTCAACATGTTTCGCTGATCAAAAACAGTTTAAATGTGTTTGAATTTTATAAAGTTATAAGGATTCAATGTTCTTGAAATTTATGAACTTGATAACTAGTTTGTTAAATTAATATTTTCTGCTGGTTTATTTCTTTTTAATGAGTCAGAAACAGTTGATGAGATTCAACGCTTTTAAAAATGTATCAAGTTGATAATTTCTTCTCGAAGTGAACGTTTGTTTCTTTTCTTTTTTTAAATTTAGGATCCATCCTTTGTCAGAAATAATTAATGGGATTAATGTTTTTGAAATTCATCAAACTAATAATTTGTTCGATGAATAAATGAGAAGCCCCCGGGTTCGAAGCCCGGCTAGGACATGGATGCACTTTCTCTCTCTTCTGTACTTCTCCTTTCTGTGCGTGAGTGTGTGTGCTGTGTGAATGACTGCCTGCCCTGTAAACGGGTCTTATAGCATGTGTGTTGAAGTAAATCGGACTTTCACCTTAATTTTGCTCGTAAAAACTGAAGCCGTACCTATTCGGTAGAAATCGGGTAAATGTATCTACTCGAGCTCGGGTATCCGAGTGGTACAATTAACAACAACACCAACATAACATTTTTTTCTGATGTAGTTTTTTTTTGAGTAAGAAACGGCTGATAGGATTCAATGTTTTTAAATGTATCCATGCTTCTGTTGTTTAAAGTCCCCTTCTAAATCCGAAATAATGGATGGGATTCAAATTTTTTGAAATGCGTCAAAGCAGTATTTTGTTTCACAAAGGAATGTTTTTTTGTGGTCAGATGACGTAAATGCTGTTCATTTTTTTTCTTTACTTAGTTGATAATTTTTCAATGAGAGAACATTTTTTTTTTTTAATTCAATGTCTTTTGCAGATCAGGTAGAGTTGATAAAGGTTAACGCCCCTTACACATTTTTTTGAAAAAAAAAATATTATTAAATACAAGGAAACGAAACAAAACAAAATATGTAGGTTTTAAATTGAATTTTTAAAATTTTACCAGTGTAGAATCCTTGAGTTTCACTCGAGTTTTCTCGGCATGATAATTATTTTCAACTCATACGAGCCCGAGATAACTCGAGATAATCAGGCAAGCGATAAAATGTGTTTAAAATATATTAAGTTGATAGGATTCAATATTCTTGAAATTTATGACGTTGATAATATGTTTGTTAAATAAACGTTTTTTGCTTTCACATTATTTTTTCTTTTTTTTCTTTTTTTTTTTTTTTTTTTTTTTTTTACGTTGCAATAAAGGGACTCCGTGAAAACTCCTGGACTTGACCCCTGAGGGATCATCATCTGAAGGGGTTTAAAACGCAATTTTTGGACTCAAAGAGGAGTCTAGATGGAATCGTTCGACATACAAGTCTCCAAAAAGCCTTAGTCAATATTTGGTAGCTTAGGGGCTGGGGGGTGGGGGGTCAGAACACCCCTCCGGGTCTGCACATGCTATCGACTCAGATTTCAAAGCTAGATGTGACTCTTTCAGCAAGTGTTAACCCAAGCAATTTTTATTTTTGATTTAATTTTAGATTAATTTATTCCACATATCTTTCCTATAATTGAAGTAATTAAATTGCTGGGTCCTTTAGTAGTTGATTAAATGGATAAAAATTTATTGCACCTGAACAATTTTATACAATATTTAAAAAAAAAATCTTTAATATTAAAAAAAAACAATTTATGGCTAACGATACGTAATAAATAACTGATATATCAAACACACGCATAAAAAACACGAAAACAGAATCAAAGGAATTAATAGTTACATTTCGTAGTATTTTTCAAAGGCTTAAAACATATTTTCTCCTTCGTTTACTATCCTGCTTGAGGAAAATGAAATACCTACATTTTTTAATCGATAAAAAGTTTATTTTTTAAATAATTTTTCCCAGAGTCGTCTAATTAAATTTTATTAAATACGACAGATGGCAGCACTATTTACTCATATTATTGTAGCCTTTGGGGGACTGCACACAAGAATGTAACTATTTGAAGGGAGGAGTGGAGGGGGGGGGGGTGAAATTGTGCCAAGGAAAAGGAAGTGTAACATCACGAATGTTTTATGAAAAACAGGGAGGCATGTGACATGGGAACCCCATTTGAGAAAATACTGTGTGATGAAAAGTGGTTCAATGATTGCAACTTGTTGCCCGCCCCCCACCCATTATTTTTTTATTTTGAGGGATTTAACACATTTTAGAGAGTGCTGGTAAACCATATTCGACCACTTTTCGGGAAAGTTCAAGTGTTTTTTTTTTTTTTTTTTTGTGTGTCAACTCAAACTCTAAAGTTTACATGAGTAATTTTTTTTTCATACATACCCCATCATATACTCAGATCGCATTAATTTCGCGGGAAGGGGGAGGTGGTTGCATGGCAGACTGAAGCTTCAAAAGAATAATTGAACAATTTTTTTTTTAAAGGCTTGTCTTTTTTTAAAGGCTTGTGTTGTGTGACAACACTTTGTAATTTTTTTTTTTTTTTTAAAGTTTCCAGTTTCATATACTATTGATTTCTGTTTTTAAATTGAGCTGTTGCAGGTAGAAAAACATAATTATTCCTCTGCAACATCAATTTTGTAGCGATTTTATTGGTACTTTTCTAAATTTTACTGGTTTATTTTTAATTTTTCGTTGCTGCATTTTTTAAATCTTATATAATCCACAAAAAGTCTTCAAAATTATAAATTCTTTTTCTCTGAGATAGCGAAGCCACTAAATCACTCTACGATTAGAGTTATCATAATTCGTATGCCCCTTCATAACACCTTCCCCTAGATAGTGTTAGGTTGGTACCAGTCCAATGTCAAGCCGGTTGAATTTTCGCAAAAAAGTGCATTTTTTACTGTTCATAGAGCTTCTTATAATTTTTAACTGTTCATTTCTTTTAATAAGAACGATGCAAATATTCTTCTAAACCAATGGACCTTATTCATGTGACGTCATTGCGGGTATTGACCGAGCCTAGCAGACGAAATTTAAGATTTGGAACCAATCAAGATTGTGGAAACTGGATGTAATACCCGCAAACGAAGACCGTTGCCATTCCGTGAATAAGGTCCATTAATGAATAAAAATATGTTTAAAAGTAATCGAATATTTTCATGGAAATCTATCAACAACTATTTGTGCTATAGTATGACTATTTAAAAAATGAACCATTGTACATTTTCACGAAAACAAATTTTGAGACGCCAAATTTTTTCCTTAAAAGTCGCTCTTAATAACCTCGAAACATATACTTTGTAATACTGCTTTCTTTTTGCAAAAGAAAAAAATTATTAATTGTACATAATAATTATAATACTTTTTAAATTTTAAAACCAAAAGCAGATTAATTTTTTAAATATTTAATTTGATTTTCTCTTACAGTCTGTTTTCGAACTCCGCGTCTGGCAGCAACGAACGCTTCCATTTGAAAAAGGGGTAATAGGTTAAGAAGGTGCACTTCCCAATGCTTTCAGTTTTTATTCGCTGTTCACTTCCTGCTTGAATGATACTTTGAATTTCCCCCCTATTTTGGGAAAATCAGAAGAAACCTCAGGCATGCGCAAATGCGACATATAGGTCGCACCATAAAATATCAGACAGTATCTGCAGACAGTTCTCTTGTTAGGTGAAAAAAAAAAACTACTTAAAAGACGGGAGGGAGATGCACAATTACACATTCTTCTTGTTGAAGATATATAGAATTAGATAATTTTATGTATTTTCACTAAACGAGATTATAACGTGCAGAGATTTTCATAAAATCTCACAAACTTACGGAAGTTTCGACAACGTACACAAAACTGATGTGCTGTAATTTGTAACATTAACACACATTCAGTATTTGAATAAAATGAATATTTGGAGGATTTTTTTCCCCTGTGTCTTTAGGAAAGAAACCTATTATTATCTTTCAGAACTTCATAGCCAAGCAAACTTATCAACTTAAATAAACCTATAACTGTATGTCGTGAAAATCCGGAAAGATACTAACTATCCACTGGTTTACAATTTAACTATTCTTTAAAAGGAGATAAATTGTAAGGATATCTAATGATCCAGGCCCACGTCACTAATTCAGTTTACCAATGATCTGATTTGTAATAACAAGTTGTACTGTTAATGAATAATATCTTACCACACATCTCTTTTTCAAAATTATTATTCTTTAGAGAAGAAAATTCAATAAAAGAACAGGGTGGTTATAAATGAACGTGAGGTGTTTGGAGCCCTCTAGCGCGTGAAGTACTAGGGGAAACATTGCCAAATTTCATGGGAGCACATATTAGAACACGGGATGTTAAATTCTGAAGTAAAAAAAAAAAAATCGTTCAAAAAATCGTCCCCAGGGGAAAATTTGGCGCTGTAACACTGTATCACTCTAAATATCGCGGATTAAATTTTAAAAAATTCTGTACAAAGCAATTTTGCAAAGAAACAATGGTTGCTATTTGCAAATGAGGTTTAATATGATCGCCGTAGAATATCCGGTATGACCCTTGAGGTCGCCCGATCTCAATCCATGTGATTTTTGGTTATGGGAATAGCTGAAAAATATTGTGTATCTAAGACATGTTTCTGATACAGCAAGTTTAAAAGGTATTGCAACTTTAAAAGTCAGAGAAATCAATTCTGGTATGTTACGAGCTGCCGTGGAAAATGTGCATCGTATCCCGTTCTTGCAGCTTCACAATGGTGATCATATTGAACTACATTTGTGATAAAAAATCCATTTTTGCGAATAAAATGGATACATATTTTTTCAGTAGCATTTTAATCTTTGCCAATCAGAGTAATACACTTTTGCAGTGCCAAAATTTCCCCTAGGGGAGATTTTTTAAACTTTTTTTTATTTCAGAAATTAAAATCTCACTGTCTAATATGTGCGTCCATGAAATTTGACAATATTTCGCCCAGTACTTCGTGCGCTAGAGGGCTCCAAACACCTCACGTTAATTTATAACCACCCTGTCTCATGATTACTCTACAACACCGACCTATGGCTGGATGGATATTTTGGCACTGTTGTTCAAATTCATGCATAAAGAGCTACGCTTTCATTTAAATAACGTATCGGATGAATAATTACAAAATATATTTAGCAAGGGAAATTAAAGTAATTCAAATAGCAAATGAAAGTTATTGATTAAACTTTTTTTTTTTTTCAGTAAAACAGATAGTACGACAGAGTGGCATTGGCGTAGAGGAGGTTACAAACAGAAGAGAGTGCGGGCTTCTATAATTGTAGATCACCCGCTTTTTGCAAATAAAGCCCAAGACAGACGATTGGAGAAGTTCATCGCAAAAACTACCTTCAGCAGTTATGAAACTATCGTAATAGGCATACTGAGCGGAGCATACACTTTCGCTTCATAAAAATACAAATTTACATCCGAAGAAAAACAATCGAGGAAACGAAGATGAATAAAACAACCAAAATTGACGGTTCAATGCATCGCAACTCTTTTACTCCCCTTAAGATTGAGCTGGGAGTAGCCGCCAACCTATTGAAGGGGTACGCGTCCGGCTGGAATCCGGCGATTGGGAAGCTAGACATCCTTATTAGGCCAACAGAGTAACCCATGAAACTTCAAACACCTGAGCCCTCCGGAGAAAGAGGTGAATGGGGCTACCCTGTAATAAGCTTACACGAAACTGCAGAAAGCTTGATGACAGAATTGCTTGGATACAAGATAGACGCACCGGCTATCGACGATGCGCCCCCTACTCTTCCGACAGGGTCCCTGCTGCTATCTGCGCCAACAGGGCAAAGGGCGAAGGAAGAGCTGAAGGCAACATTAGGTGTCTCTTTGGAAGATACTTGTCTACGGTACGTCCTTGTCAAACTTATCCGCTCCGACCAGATAGTGCTTCATACAACCAAAGAGCATAACATTTTGAAAACAGTCCTGAGACCTGACCCACGGATCGGGGTTACTTCCGAGTTTATGAGCGCCATGGCACGTCTACAACATTCTTCAGTACCTGCAACTAACGAAACTTTCACTGAGTTAACACAAGAAGATGCCAATGCTTACTTAGCTCAATTCGCTCAATACGGCACCCACTTCGTTTCGTCGATTTCTGTTGGTGACTAAATTGTTCAAGTATTTTCATACGATGCATCACAGTTTGAAAAAGTGAAGGAAAGTTTTAAACACAACGATTTCACGGTTACTAAAGCTGCTGAATTCGTGCATTATACAACAGATGTCAATACTGGGCATTTTGGCTACGTAAAAGAGTATGGAAAAATTATCTGTTTCAGTAACAACAAAGAATTTCAGGATAGCTTAAATAACGGGTTATGGAATGAAAAATTTTGGGCTAAACATGACAGCGTGTTCGAAGTTTTTAATGAAGATACCAGTGTCTCAATGATGTGGTTGAATCAAAGTCTCACCGAACAGGCACCTATCGAAGTTACTCTAGCCCCACTTAAAACTTTTACTGAGTACAAGCGAGCAACCGTGTGGCGCCGCGTTTTCAAGGCAGCCATGTCAGCAGTTTTCTGTGACACCATCAATCCTAATTTTAAACCACAAGACGAAACTGATTTTGCAAAAATAATTCTTGATGATCAACTTGGTCTTATATCCACCATCGCTACTCCGACCATTAATGTATATAAAGCTCGACTAGATCTGGACGGAATGCAGTTGGTACCTCAGGAAGAGGTAAAAAATTTTACCTCTTATGGTTATGTGGTCAGCGGAAAATCAAAGAAGGTAATTTGTTTGCCTGGTGAAAACGTTCGAGTGTTCGGATACATATTAGACATGCGGGCAACTGGACAACCCAACACCATCTCTTTGAGTTCAAAAGGATTTGAGGTCCTGCAGCTCGGTTGTGAACATTTCCTTGGCGCGGTACGTTTCCAAACCGACACCGGGAATAAATATTTCCTGGTGGCCGACGGTTTACGCTATGATTTGGACGAAAATGGCTGGCCGTCGATCACAGACGACGTCAGGCGACCGCCGAATTCCTATCATTTATCGGACTTAAGAGACAACATCGATTTTTCGCTGACCTTCGGAGAGGCTTGCCTTGGCATACAAACTGGCACAAAAGGGGATAACCCAACTCAGAAGCTCGCCCGTGGTTACCTAAAATGGGTCGGCAAGGTGATTCCATCTGAGATCGAAGACATTGATTTGTTGACTCTGCGCTTCCGAGCCCTCGACTTGAGCAACTATTCTCCCAACAGCGGGTACGGGGCATTTGTGCCAATTTTTCCGGCAACTGAGTACGAAAATTCAGTTGAGAAAATTCTGAATTATCTCCAAGAAGTCGAGCGGGAAGTTAATGAGAACACTATCCAAATCAATCAACATCAATCAACAATGTTACAGCTAAAACATTAAACGAAAACATAATTCAATCCGGGGAATTACTGACAAGTTTAATCAAAGCAAATGCCCAATCATCTAAAGAAATGTCCGGCAACTATGATGCCATCAAGGTCGGCTTAGACATAGTGACCAACACATTTAGTTTCGGAACATCCATATTTATTCCCGCAAGTACGCTTTCGGGAGTGAAAGAGCTGTGCACTGAAGCACAACGTATTCAGAAAATGCTGAAAGTTCTTAATGTCGGATTAAAAGTTTATAACTCATCAGCTGGCTTAGATAGGAATATAGGAAACGCCCAAACAGCACTAGATGGTTTAGATGGCCTGGGCTATGGAGATTTATCATCGCTGAATTGGGAAGAATTTCTCCTAAATTTCGATACTGTAATGGCTTATGGACCGAGTATTCCTGAGAAAAACGAACTCGTGAATGCTTTTAAGACTCTTTCAGTGCGTGGCAAGTCGTTAGCCAGTGCTAAATAATATCTGCTGCAGATCCAACGCGACATTTACACCACACAGTGCCACAAAGCATTGAGCAAGCGCGAATCAGATCGCCTAGAACAGTTAGTCGGCACTTTACATCCAAAGAAAATCGAAGACTTGGATAAAGAGGCGATCGACCTCGTCGGATTGACCAGCAGTTTAGACTATCTGCGACAACAAATGCTCACGACATTAGCAAAATCTTTTCTACTTCAGGATCAGGCTTTGCAGTACACGTGGCTACAGAATCCAACGCCGATTGCCAGTTACAGCCTTTTGACTTTCATGCGCTCTCGCATAGCACAAAGCCAAGCAACAGAACGAGCTAAATCCTTGTTGCTACAGTTTCAAGTTTCAACGACCAATCCCATCCGTATCGACATCAAGGGGGTAATAGCGGATAAGGTTAGTAACGGTAACACGTTTGAGATCATTGTCGATCCTAATCATCCTCAATTTAAGCAATACGTCAACCTTCGTGTTCAATCCGTAGTGGCTGAAGTCATGGGTGTAAAATCAACTGAAAGTGGAAAACTCCATGTAACATTAACTTTCGAAAATAAGCCCTTCACCGACCGTAACATAGAGCGCGAAAGCCTTTGCTTCCATACACCACGGCGAGAACGCACTTATGAGTACGACGTGGCTACAGGAGAGCCAAATTTTACCGACGAAGGCAAGTCCTGGTCAGAAGGAGTAAACAGTGTTACGCCTTTCGGGTCCTGGCTGATATCATTGCCAAAAACGCATACCAATCGTGGACTGGTTTTCAAAAACGGAGTAACAGTCGACATTCGACTGACATTCACTGTTAAAGCCAGAATAGTCGACGCACCGCGAAGAGTCGCTGCTAACGATAGT
>JAXGGA010019850.1:0-19296 GCA_038373865.1 Uloborus plumipes
ACCCTACTTTCAAATTTTTAATTTTTCGATATTCAATTCTGTACCTCAGAACCAGACTAACGTAAGTCCATTTTCGTCATTTTTCGGTAGAGGGGAAAAACAACGTATTCGACAATCGTTTTTCCCCTCTACCGAAAAATGACGAAAATGGACTTACGTTAGTCTGGTTCTGAGGTACAGAATTTACCTTTTTATTTTTTTTAACTTGGCGATATTTTTTGGACTTGGCGATATTTTTTTAACTTGGCGATATTTTTTGGACTTTGCGATATTTTTTAGATGCATTAAGCTACTTTTAATACTTTTTTCGTCTTTCTTTTGTTTTTAACGGGAAAGTAGGCTAAAAAATGTTTTAGTGCATAAAACTTTGCATGTGATTTTAAGCAATACAACTTAACAATTTATTTGCATTTTCCAACACCAGCATTGAAAGTTTATTAATTTATTTTTTCTATTGCGTATATAAATTGCTACAATTACAAAAAATTGTGTGTATATTGCTTTATTAAATTAAGACATTTCAATAAAAGTATTGTTCAACAATGATCATGATTAACAGTTAATTTTCAACTGAAGGTTTGCCTATATTTCAGCATGACATTAGTTAAAGATAATTATAATTAATGTTCCAATTATACCTTGGAACATTGAAACATTTTATACGATGCAGAAAACTAGGAAGTTCCTACATGCATTTTTTTCTAATTTGTGCAAGTATTGTTTCGTCTTCATGTACTAAAAATGTAGAATAAAATAAAAATATATTAATTAATGGGTCACTTATTAATTTTATTATAGAATATGGCATTATTATTGGGTCTGAAGTCACAAAAGAATCCAATCAAGATCGAAGTGAGTTAAAATTAAATTGCATGACTCTCAGAACAGACAAATACCAAACCAAGTTTATAAAAACATAGGTAAAATAAGTCAAGTAACGAATCGGAAATCTTGGAAACTATCGATCAATAAGCGTACAATACTTCTATAAGATTCAGTATTTTCTTTGATCTCTTTGAAGTATTATTCCTTTTCTATAGAACTTTTCGGAGTTCATAACATTTTCTTAAAAATAAGTCATTCTTCGCAGGCAAAAGTTTCTTTCTCTCTATGTTAATATTTTAAACCAAGTTCTGAAAGAAGTAACCTGATTTGTTATTCCCCAAACAGTCTTTAGTTTAATGACAGTCTCAAAAGGTTGGAAATTATTTCTGAAAGTAAAAGAAGATCTCTCTCTTGCGCTGCCATTTTCTTAGTGAAAACAAGAACAACATGTTGAGATTAATCTTTTCTTTTTAAGGTATAAAAGTCGGGTTTCTACTCTCAGTGCAAGCATTTTGTCGAAAATGTGAGCTTGTATCTCCAATTACGAGTAGTAAAACTAAAGAGAATTTTTTCCTTTCAACTATACGTTCATTAACAGAGCGAACGAAGCTTTTATTACGGGAGTTTTATAGATTTGTTTGGTGAGCCTGTTGGCTTTATTAGTTAATCAGTGAACCTAGTTGGAAAATAAATAAATACAATCAAGTAATGATTTTACAAAATGTAACTAAATAAATATATTTTTTAGTTAATGAAAAATAAATAAAATACAAATTAAAAAATAAAAGTTCAGCAAAATAAATAAAATAATCTATACATATAGATTATTTTATTTACCATGCTAAAATTACGAATATGAAAATTGGCCCTTTTTAGAGGAGAGCCAAAACACTGAATATATTTTTTCCCCACCTGACGTGTTTGGTTATTTTTAATTTTTAAATTTTTATAGATATCTTTAAGTGTAAAATTATCGTTCGAAGGTATCATTGTAATTTTAAACAATTTATAAAATTCGAACTTGAAAAATGCGGTTTTTCACATTCGGTATTTTAGCATGGTGCCGACGATGTAACAAAACAAGCTGCATGTGTGTATAAGTGGACCGCTACCAGAGAAAACAATAAGACCTAGAACAACAAATTTGGTATATAGATCTAGTTTTTGTCAATGACATATACTTGGAGCCATTCTTGTAATAAATCAGGTTTAAAAAGAGTCATTTAATATTTTGCACAATTTGTTTAGCACTTTTTGTCCAATTGAGAAACATCTAATTTACTGCAATGAGTTACCGCCCATAAACCAGGGCTAAGGCAGAACTGAAGCAAATACACCCACAGCTCGATCATAGTATCCTAAGACTGCAGTTTCGTCCTTATTGTGGACTCCTCAGTCAGGAATAGTCAATCGAGCTGGAGGCAAAGATCCTCTTATTCTAGCTAAGATTGCCAACAAACTGGTAGATAAAGAGAATTTATCTTACCAGCGAGCGTCCGCAAACCATGGTGCGGCTCAACTCGAAATAATCCTCCATGGTGCGGCTCAATCATTTCGAATTGAGTTGCATAAAAATGCCTTTTAGCTGCCCGTTTTGATTCTTAAGCTCAAAAATTTACTAGAAGTAAAAAATAAACGTTGTCTTATTTTACTCACGTTTAATTACAAATATCATTTTATGTATGTCCCAAAACAATCATCAACTTTTCTTCTTCTGTTGCACATTTTTTGATAGAAACACAATTTTAACTTTCCTTCTTAAATTTTTAGCGTAAAAATTTACTAGAGCTTTTTTTTCCCTAAATACGCCATTCCTTTGTACATATTCATTAATGTTAAATTTAACAAATTACGGGATGTCGCATGTGATAATTTAAATTAACCCACATGGGTAAATATTAAATTTTGATATCTACAGAAAATAAAGACTAATACAATATAGTCAATTCTCGATAACTCGAATTTGAAGGGACCGAAAAAAAAAAACCTTCGACTTATCGGAAGTTCGACTTATCATTGGTTTCGATTTCCAACATTTTAATAATAAAAACTTGGAATATTTAATTAATGTATAGATAACTGACAAGTTAAATTAATTAAAATGTACACAATTTGAATTAAAACTTTAAGAAAAAAAGAAAAAGGAATCTCTCTTTTTGTACATATTTCATTCTTGAGGGATAATCCGTCATTTTAAGCTGCATTGAACAGTTTTATAATTTAAAAAACGGTAAATATTACAGTTTTTTCACATATCCTTCTTCCTTGGCAATAGATGCATTTTCTTCCATGGTTTGTATATACTCTTCGTTGGAAACCTCAGTGTTTTAATCACATTTCTTAAATTCACATTAAAGAAATTTTCTTTATCAACTGCTTTAAAAGTCGTTTGTTTTAAATTTAATAATCCCTATGTCACTGTCACGATTTATTGAAGATTGAAGAAGCAAAATTTTTGGAAATCAAATTCCTTGCAGATGCAATAAGTACAAACGATACAGCAAGAACCACTACAGGTGTTAGTCCTTTATTGCACATTGCTTCAGCAGCTCTTCTTTTGACTTCAGATTTTCCCTGAATCACCCCCCCCCCCCACAAGAGAAGAATAAATAAAATTTCATGCTCTCGCTTAAAATCTTTATCTGCTTTTTAACTATCAAATGTTTAGTCACTTCAAAAAAACTTCGAGTTAAGGGAAGTAAAGTTCGAGATATGGAGGAAAATTAACATAGAATTGAAGACAAAGGGATCGGGACAGAATAAGAAATTCGAGTTATAGTAATATTTGAGTTATCGAACTTCGAGTTATCGCGAATTGACTGTATATATATATATATATATATATATATATATATATATATATATATATATATATATATATATATATATATATGTATGTATAAGTAAATTATTTAGATGCAGGTAAATAAAAAATCTATACATAAATAAATATTTAAAAAATACGTAATAAAATAAATAATAATAAAAACGAGGAGAGAAAAAAAACAACTATAAATTAATAAAATAATTAAAAAAAATAATGAAAAAAGATAAAAATAAATAAAGGAATAAGTCAATTATAACTAATAAATAAACTAATTTACTAGAGCTAAAAATAGATGTGGTCTCATTTAACTAATGTTTAATTTCAAACAGCACGTTAGTTATGTCCTAAAACAGTCATCGCGTTTGAACCTGTACCAGAAATATCTTTTTATTATTTTTTTAAAGCGTAGTTGTGAAAAATCTTTCCCTGAGGAAACACGCAACAATTTTGTTTTTCAAAATACACCAACTTTGCTGAAACATTTGCAAATAAATTTGCAATTCAAAACCGACCTGAGAGTTCCTGGATGTACCTAATTTAGTTCTCGATATTTCCCTCTGAAACTATTTGCAATGGAAACATCATCTCCTGAAAGCCCCGAACGCGGAGAGATCTTATTTAATAACGAAATGAACTGGGGAAATGCAGATAAGTATTAACTTATGCGCTTTGAGTGGGCTTGGAAATTCTCGGAGATAAGAGATTTTATCAGATGTACATTGCTATTTGTGTTTCCTTCGCCAAAATCATCTCAGAAAAGGCGAGTGTGTCAATGATTTTCGAAAGTTAACTTAACTTGCGGGGGATGAAAAGCGAGTAAATTATTAGAATTGAAGTTAAATTTGCTTGTAACTTATGCGTTTTGGGTGGGATTCTCTTTAAAGTTCTCGGAATTAAGAGATTTTGTCAGATGTACATTGCTATTTGTATTTCCTTCGCCGAAATCATTCAGGAAGAGTGGGTGTCAAAGAATTTTGAAATTTTTCTAAACTTGCGGGGAATGAAATGTTAGTAAATTATTATAATTATAGTTAAACTAACTTAGAAGGAGCGCGAAAGGACGGTGATATTTGCACGTGACAACCAAGTGCTCAGAAAAAAATGGATTAGGATAAAAAGGGAAGGAAAAAAAAAACTTATTTGTTTTGTTCGCTTTTTTTTTGTACACTAAAATATTTGTGTAAGGTTACCATTGTTAATGAGTTTAACGTTACACAACCTTTGGAGTGAAAACTTATTGTAGGAGGAAAGATTCATCAGCCGATTTAAAGTGCCATCAAAAGTTAAAATGACTGGAGTATTATTCAAAGCGCATGCGTTACGACCAATAACGGCGCAGAGCTCTTGAAGTCTTATGAACGTATCTAAGATGTGCCTTAATCAGCCCCAGCTGTCAAACGCACTTGCTTTACACTGTACGCGGTTTGTTCGAAGTTCGTGGTTTTATCCTATCACGCGTAATTAAAATAACTTACGAAATTGTGCAAAACTGATTATTAGTAGGAAAGCAGGAACATCACAAACATCAAAGAAGCTTATAGGAAAGCAATTTTGGTTAAGAGTATAGCAGAGGAGTTCAAATTCAGTTCTCGATATTTCTTTCTAAAAGTATTTGCAATGGAAACATCGTCTCCTGAAAGCAACGAACACGAAGATATTTTATTTAATAACGAAATGAACTGGTGAAATTCAGATAAATATTAACTCATGCGTTTTGAGTGGGCTTGGAAATTCTTGGAGATAAGAAATTTTATCAGATGTGCATTGCAATTTGTGTTTCCTTCGTTGAAATCATCTCAGGAAACTTGATTTACGAAAGTTAACTTAACTTGCGGGGGATGAAAAGCGAGTAAATTATTAGAATTGTAATAAAATTTGCTTATAACTAGAGATGTACCGAGTACCGAATACGGTAAACTCTCACTTATGCGCCTTCCCAAGGGACCAACAGAAAAAGGCGCATAACTGAGAGAGACGCGTAATCGAACAAGCCTATTTTAAGGTCTAAAATGCAACATAAGTTCATGAATAAGAACGTTTCTTTAGAAAAAGGTCATATTGCTGCGGTTTGGCAATTACTGTAGCGTAACTATAATGATAAAGAGGAAACAAAAATTGTTCCCTTTAAAACGATACATAATAGATAATTGTCAATCTCCGAACCCTAGTTTATACGGAAAAAAGGCCTTCTGGGAGCAATAAAGGCGAAATATTAAAGAGGAAAGTGAAGAAACATGCTTATTTCTTAGAGAAAATATTTTTTTTTACATTTTACGAAAAATTCGGCGTATGAGTGAAATATTTATCTTTAGAGCTAAGCATAAACGAATGATATTTTCATTTTTATGCTATGGAATGTGCTGGGACCATTGAAAATCGTCGTATAAGTGAAAAAGGCTCATAAATGAGGCGGTGTATAAGTGAGAGTTCACTGTACTTTGCCTTTTACTGCTCGTTCGAAACAGAGTTACCGAGTACTCGGTATGACTCTTTGCACCAGAATTCAAATTACAATAATTTTGATCATTAAAATATTTTTTTCTGAGCATGTTTTATTTTTTTTCTAATTATTCTTTACCCAAAATAGCCAAAATCAGTCCCTTACTACTGTAAATTGTTTTAATTTTACCTCTATTCACTGTTATCATTATGCCAAGAACCTGTAATCTATGTTTTTATATGATTCAAAATACATTGGAAAAAATGTAAAGGCTTTTCGATATTTATCCTACGGATCACTAGGAATTTTTTTCTAGTCAAAGGTAAAATGTACAACACAAATATGTGATACGCAGTTACATGCAAATGCACATTCATGCCTTTGGTATGGTAGAAATTACATTGGCAATGGGTAACTTTTACCATGTGCCAACTTTACTAGTTTTTTTTCTTATAACTCATACATCGTTTAACTCATACAGCGTTTAACTCATACAGTTATTCACAAAATATAACAACTGTATTCATTTATATTTTATGAATAAAGCAGTTCTAAAGTCTTTAAAAATTTCGTTGTCTTTAAAAATATTTAATTTTTACAACTTCTCGGTATTGTTCGAATACCTGATTAAAAATTGGCCGAGTACCGAGCATTTACCGAGTACTCGGTACAATACAGGGACGTCATTTCAAGTTTTTTCAGGGGAGGGCAAAGGGTCCAAACACAATGCAATTTCATCGGAAAACATAAAAAGCCACGCCCACTTATAGGTAAATACATTGATTTCTCAAAGTCAGGAGGGGGGGGGGCAATTGACCCCCCTGCCCCCCTAAATGACTGGCCTGGTACAGTACTACTTACAACGAGCGCGACAGGATATTGATATTTCCTTGTTACAACCAAGTGCTCATAAAATGGATCCGCATAAAAAAAGAAGAAATTTTATTTAAAAAAAAATTATATATTTGTTTTGTTCGTTTTTTTTTTCTGTACAACACCAAAGAAATTGGTTAATTTGATTTAAACTATCTTACTCTCTCTATCTCTCTTTTTTTCGTGATTGTATTTCGAGGAATGCTTATAGCGCAAAAATCATTGTCTTTTGTACCACTAGCTACAAAAAAAGTTTTAAACGTTCCTTTACATGAAAAGTCATTGATTATGTTGATGATTGTAATACTTCACATTTATCTGTATCATCGTCACTTTCATTACTTTTTTCACCTGATGCTTGTCCAGTCATTGATTATGTTGATGATTGTGGTACTTCACATTTATCTTTATTATCGTCACTTTCATTACTTTTTTCACCTGATGTTTGTCCAGTCATTGATTATGTTGATGATTGTGGTACTTCACATTTATCTTTATTATCGTCACTTTCATTACTTTTTTCACCTGATGTTTGTCCAGTCATTGATTATGTTGATGATTGTGGTACTTCACATTTATCTTTATTATCGTCACTTTCATTACTTTTTTCACCTGATGTTTGTCCAGTCATTGATTATGTTGATGATGGTGGTACTTCACATTTATCTTTATTATCGTCACTTTCATTACTTTTTTCGCCTGATGTTTGTCCAGTCATTGATTATGTTGATGATTGTGGTACTTCACATTTATCTTTATCATCGTCACTTTCATTACTTTTTTCACCTGACGTTTGTCCAGTCATTGATTATGTTGATGATGGTGGTACTTCACATTTATCTTTATTATCGTCACTTTCATTACTTTTTTCACCTGATGTTTGTCCAGTCATTGATTATGTTGATGATGGTGATACTTCACATTTATCTTTATCATCGTCACTTTCATTACTTTTTTCACCTGATGTTTGTCCAGTCATTGATTATGTTGATGATTGTGATACTTCACATTTATCTTTATCATCGTTACTTTCATTACTTTTTTCACCTGATGCTTGTCCAGTCATTGATTATGTTGATGATTGTGGTACTTCACATTTATCTTTATTATCGTCACTTTAATTACTTTTTTCACCTGATGTTTGTCCAGTCATTGATTATGTTGATGATTGTGGTACTTCACATTTATCTTTATTATCGTCACTTTCATTACTTTTTTCACCTGATGTTTGTCCAGTCATTGATTATGTTGATGATTGTGGTACTTCACATTTATCTTTATTATCGTCACTTTCATTACTTTTTTCACCTGATGTTTGTCCAGTCATTGATTATGTTGATGATTGTGGTACTTCACATTTATCTTTATTATCGTCACTTTCATTACTTTTTTCACCTGATGTTTGTCCAGTCATTGATTATGTTGATGATGGTGGTACTTCACATTTATCTTTATTATCGTCACTTTCATTACTTTTTTCACCTGATGTTTGTCCAGTCATTGATTATGTTGATGATTGTGGTACTTCACATTTATCTTTATTATCGTCACTTTCATTACTTTTTTCACCTGATGTTTGTCCAGTCATTGATTATGTTGATGATTGTGGTACTTCACATTTATCTTTATTATCGTCACTTTCATTACTTTTTTTCACCTGACGTTTGTCCAGTCATTGATTATGTTGATGATGGTGGTACTTCACATTTATCTTTATCATCGTCCCTTTCATTACTTTTTTCACCTGATGTTTGTCCAGTCATTGATTATGTTGATGATTGTGATACTTCACATTTATCTTTATCATCGTCACTTTCATTACTTTTTTCACCTGATGTTTGTCCAGTCATTGATTATGTTGATGATTGTGATACTTCACATTTATCTTTATCATCGTCACTTTCATTACTTTTTTCACCTGATGCTTGTCCAGTCATTGATTATGTTGATGATTGTGGTACTTCACATTTATCTTTATCATCGTCACTTTCATTACTTTTTTCACCTGATGTTTGTCCAGTCATTGATTATGTTGATGATTGTGATACTTCACATTTATCTTTATCATCGTCACTTTCATTACTTTTTCACCTGATGTTTGTCCAGTCATTGATTATGTTGATGATTGTGATACTTCACATTTATCTTTATCATCGTCACTTTCATTACTTTTTTCACCTGATGCTTGTCCAGTCATTGATTATGTTGATGATTGTGGTACTTCACATTTATCTTTATTATCGTCACTTTCATTACTTTTTTCACCTGATGTTTGTCCAGTCATTGATTATGTTGATGATTGTGGTACTTCACATTTATCTTTATTATCGTCACTTTCATTACTTTTTTCACCTGATGTTTGTCCAGTCATTGATTATGTTGATGATTGTGGTACTTCACATTTATCTTTACTATCGTCACTTTCATTACTTTTTTCACCTGATGTTTGTCCAGTCATTGATTATGTTGAGGATTGTGATACTTCACATTTATCTTTATCATCGTCACTTTCATTACTTTTTTCACCTGATGTTTGTCCAGTCATTGATTATGTTGATGATGGTGGTACTTCACATTTATCTTTATCATCGTCACTTTCATTACTTTTTCACCTGATGTTTGTCCAGTCATTGATTATGTTGATGATTGTGATACTTCACATTTATCTTTATCATCGTCACTTTCATTACTTTTTTCACCTGATGCTTGTCCAGTCATTGATTATGTTGATGATTGTGGTACTTCACATTTATCTTTATTATCGTCACTTTCATTACTTTTTTCACCTGATGTTTGTCCAGTCATTGATTATGTTGATGATTGTGGTACTTCACATTTATCTTTATCATCGTCACTTTCATTACTTTTTTCACCTGATGTTTGTCCAGTCATTGATTATGTTGATGATTGTGATACTTCACATTTATCTTTATTATCGTCACTTTCATTACTTTTTTCACCTGATGTTTGTCCAGTCATTGATTATGTTGATGATTGTGGTACTTCACATTTATCTTTATTATCGTCACTTTCATTACTTTTTTCACCTGATGTTTGTCCAGTCATTGATTATGTTGATGATTGTGGTACTTCACATTTATCTTTATTATCGTCACTTTCATTACTTTTTTCACCTGATGTTTGTCCAGTCATTGATTATGTTGATGATTGTGGTACTTCACATTTATCTTTATTATCGTCACTTTCATTACTTTTTTCACCTGATGTTTGTCCAGTCATTGATTATGTTGATGATTGTGGTACTTCACATTTATCTTTATCATCGTCACTTTCATTACTTTTTTCACCTGATGTTTGTCCAGTCATTGATTATGTTGATGATTGTGGTACTTCACATTTATCTTTATCATCGTCACTTTCATTACTTTTTTCACCTGATGTTTGTCCAGTCATTGATTATGTTGATGATTGTGGTACTTCACATTTATCTTTATCATCGTCACTTTCATTACTTTTTTCACCTGATGTTTGTCCAGTCATTGATTATGTTGATGATTGTGGTACTTCACATTTATCTTTATCATCGTCACTTTCATTACTTTTTTCACCTGATGTTTGTCCAGTCATTGATTATGTTGATGATTGTGGTACTTCACATTTATCTTTATCATCGTCACTTTCATTACTTTTTTCACCTCATGTTTGTCCAGTCATTGATTATGTTGATGATTGTGGTACTTCACATTTATCTTTATCATCGTCACTTTCATTACTTTTTTCACCTCATGTTTGTCCAGTCATTGATTATGTTGATGATTGTGGTACTTCACATTTATCTTTATCATCGTCACTTTCAATACTTTTTTCACCTGATGTTTGTCCAGTCATTGATTATGTTGATGATTGTGGTACTTCACATTTATCTTTATCATCGTCACTTTCATTACTTTTTTCACCTGATGTTTGTCCAGTCATTGATTATGTTGATGATTGTGGTACTTCACATTTATCTTTATCATCGTCACTTTCATTACTTTTTTCACCTGATGTTTGTCCAGTCATTGATTATGTTGATGATTGTGGTACTTCACATTTATCTTTATCATCGTAACTTTCATTACTTTTTGCACCTGATGTTTGTCCAGTCATTGATTATGTTGATGATTGCGGTACTTCACATTTATCTTTATCATCGTCACTTTCATTACTTTTTCACCTGGTTTACCCTGAATTAGAGCTTTAATATCCTAGGAAGCGATAACGCTGGGAGCAACAAACATTTCTCAAATGGTTATAAAGTCTAAAATTTTGCCATGAAAGGAAAAACTAGAGCCCCCTCCCCATAGAAAGGTAGTCTTAGGAGGTTATAGTATTTTTAGGAGGCCGTGGTGGCTCGATCGGTAAGGCGTCGGACTCGTGACCGGAGGGACCCGGGTTCGATCCCAGCCGATCAAAGATCCTCCGTCTTGATTAATGGTAGCTGGGGGACGTTAAAAATGTCGTGGTCACAAAGTCCTCCAAGTGAAACGATACCTCTGGGGGTGCTGGGCCAAGGGTTTGCTCGACTTCGGTTCTGGTTCAAAAATAACAGAGCGCTCTTCACAGCCCTATCCTGGTTAAACCACGAGTTGTGGTAGGTACGGGGGGCCCTGGAGTGTGTGAGAAGTATTTTTAGGATAACCTAAGCTGTAAGTCAAATGAATTTTCATTAACCACAAAGTATTGCTCTCTTTAGGAGTGATTTTCTCGTTAAAAGTGAGTTATGTTCCCATAGAATTAGCATAGTACCAACCAAGTAATTCTGATTTATTCAGCAAATCTGGGTTCTCGATAAATCGGGGCTTGCTACAAGTGAGGAAAAAAAATCGAATGTGAAGATGCACCTTATGAGTTACCAAGTAAATTATGAAGCACTGCAAACAAACGTAAAAATAGTTGATTAAATATTGAAAAAGTTTGCTTTAAAATTTATTAAATCACACTTAACGTGTCATGTTCCGTATTAGCAACTAAATAAATGCATCTAAGGCTGTTTCAGAAGTTCAGGTTCAGATGGAAAAGTGATGCTGACAAAAATAATTTTGGTTGTAGTTTCATCTATATACATAAAAGACTACTTTTGAAAACGTATGTCCGTGGTAATCTTCCAAACTACTGGACCGATTTTAACCATTTTTTCACCGTAGATAGCTACAGTAACAGAGAGCAGGATAAGCTATAATTTATTTCTAAAAAGTTTAGTTTAAAAAAGTTATTATGGAAAACAGTTAATTTTATGTCATTTCCCCATTAAATGATTAAATTCTCAACCCATTGTTGCAAAAATTTGGTGCCATGCAGCAACAATATTGATTGAAATCATATTGAAAATTTGAACCAAGGCTTCTCTGGAGTGAGTATGGAATTTATTGCCTTCTAAGGATTTTTATATTTATCTGAGCCAACAATCGCTAACGGGTGGAAAAAAAATTGATTTTGGCAATAGTTAGAGAATAGAAAGTGTTTATGGTCAAAAAAATTTTCTAAATTAGGTACATAAGATGTTTTCACCTCACCAATGTTGTCACGAGGATAGAAACTAATAATGGGACTTATTTAACGAGCAATATTTGGAAATGGTTAATTTCAGTGCGCTTGATACTGTAAATATATATTTACTTTAAAAAACCAAGCTTATAACATTTCCTATTTACTCAAACATTATTTGTAGCTTGCTATTTTTTTTAGCTTGCATTATTTTTTTTATAGTTTATCCATAACATAGCCATTGTTTACAGAAGTAGCCATTATGTTTATAGATATGAACTTTAGTGTTGGGAAATTTATGAATGAGTTTCACTAAACCAACATACACCCACAGAAACCCGGGCAGGGCCGGGTACCCGGCTAGTTATTTTTTTAATTTGTTATAAATTCTTTTATTTACTTATTCATTTGATCAAAAATATTTTCACTAATCAATTTGAATATATTTAATTGGAAGAATATTTTATTATTTACTAGCTGCGTGGCCCGGCGTTGCACGGGCTTTAATGGAGTGAAGGCAGTCTGAGAAAACTACTCGCCGCCAAGGTGTTTCGCCTTCAAAGTAGTGAGGAAAGTTTAAACAACCTACTCGCCACCAAGGCGGCTCGCCTTTCAAGTTGCGAGGAAAGTTTCAACAAACTACTCGCCGCCAAGGCGGCTCGCCTTTAAAGTACCAAGGAAAGTTTCAAGTTAGACTCATTTGAAGCCAACGTATATATGTGCTACATAAGGAAAAAAACGTTAAAAGAATAATTAAACACTACCCAATGTAAAAGTACTATTGCAATTAAATTATGTGTTTAGTACCAATGATACAAAGTAGTAAAAACGTTACTACTTTGTAGCATTGGTATGATACAAAGTAGTAAAAACGTTACAAAATTATGACGAATCATATTATTTACTTAGATTAGTAACTATCTTAAGTCATTAAACAAAAAAAAAAAGAAGGTTTGAGTCATTTGAAACCTACTTACCTACCTATTACATAAGAAAAAAAAGTCAAAAGAATAAGAAAACAATAGCAGTACGAAACAAAAACAATTGAAACTATTTTGAAAGTTAAAAGGCACGTTTGTTGTCAAATATCAAATTGCTACATTATGTCACAGTTAAATATTAAAGGCTAAAATCTTTGAAATTGTACCGAACTGAAAGGAATTATTTGAATTGTTATAATCATCATAGGATGGCCTAGAAACGCCATAAAATAAAATGCTTTTAATAAACGAAATGAAGAAAAGGACACCAACAATGAATTTAAAAGATATCGGCATAGCAACGCAATAAAACGTTAATAATTTGATCAGAAAAGAGGTTTTCGAACTCAAAGTTCAAACGCTTGTAACTTTTTTTCTAGTGGAGATAAAAGCTTGGCTCTTCGACTGTAAGTCGAATCTATTCTGGGGTTAAAAATATCGCTCTATCCAATAGCGTAAAAATCAAAACTGTGGAATAATTAGTTTATTTTTTATTGATGGTTTTAATGAACCAAGTATTGCAAGAAATCGGGTGAAGCCTTGCAAAAGGCAAGTTTAAAAATTAAATAACTCGTGCTGTGTTTAAGTTAGAGAATCGGAACAAACTGCATAGGACGGACAAAATTTTTCTGCTTCCAACGATATATAACATTAATATGTGCAAGTAATTTTTAACCCCAGTATTCGGCGATTTATGAGAAAATTGCCTTGAATTCGAATAAAAAACGAATCGCTTATCGAATCTTTTCAAACTATAGCCTAAAGTCTTTCTGGATAAATGGACTATTCAACACAAAAAGAATTTTTCAAATCGAACCAGTAGTTCCTGAGATTAGCGCGTTCAAACAAACAAACAAACAAACAAACAAACAAACAAACAAACTCTACAGCTTTATATATTAGTAAAGATTTAGTCCCATGAGTACTTTTTTCTACTATTAATTTTTTTGGAAGGTGCAAATTTATGGCCAAAAAAGAAAAATAATATTTCAATGCAAGTTTTATATTAAAACAAATTGCACTTCATTTATGTATACAATTTAAAAACGCATTTCCAATTTATTTATTTTGAAAAATGTTTTCAAAACCAAGTGAAATAGTTAACTATTTCACTTTCTCTCCTATTAACCAACTTAAAAATCCTTCGGTAGGGTAATTTTTAGAAAAAACATGCTTTGTGAAGTTTGTAAAGCTCTAAGTATATAATGACAGAGAAGAGGGTTTTGTTGTATTTCGCTTAAAAGCATTTGACAGGAGCAAAATGAATAGCAAGAGAGTAAATTACCAAAGATTTAAGCATTTTCCTTCGGTGTTAAACTTTGATTTTGTTCCCCAACAGGAAAAAATCTGGTATGGACCCCACACTACTTCCTTTTACGTGTAAATTTCTTAGTAGTTGCCTTAAGTGTTAAAAAAAGTGCTTGGAGTGAGCAAAGTAACAATTCAAATATTTAACCCCCTAATTTGCCAAGAAACAATGCAAAAAATCATTTTACAATGGTTAATTTTCAAAATATTGCTGATTTTAATATCATTCAGTGAATTTTTCGCAAAATATCGCCAATAGCGCCAAATGAACCAAAAAAAAAATCGCCAAATTTGACGCCAACTTGGCGATATGTCGCCAAGTTGGCGTCAAACACTTGGCAACCAAAAGCTTGGCGATATATTGCCAAGTGGTCGCGCCAACTCATATCACTTGAGTCTGCATTGAAATTAACACTGATTTACCCCAAAAAAGGGCTAAAACACCCCCTTGGGAACATTCGAATTCAACCACAAGGGGATGTGCACAACTAGACCATCTTTAGAGCCTACATACCAAGCTAGAAGCTTCTACGGAGTACAGTTTTTGAGTTATGCACATATGTGTGATGAATTCATTAGTCTTAATGAGTCATTTGCATTCCGTCAGTTAATTCATCCACAAGTGTTGGGGAATTTCGGTTTCGTTCTCAGAACGTACGTTATTTCTTTTGCTTGTGGTTGTTTTTCGAGCAACAATTTGAAAGAGAATCGGATCTTTTTGCTACCGTGACAAATTTGACTGGCAGGTGAAAGTTTCATTCTGTGGGGTATGACGTCATGGTTTGTGCGAGAAGCCGTTGTTTTCTTTCTGTTTTGTTGAGCGGGGCTTGTTTTTTTGCTGGGATTCTTTTTGGAAATATGGCGTGATTGGATGAGAAAGATTTGAGTGACGGTTGTTTATGAAAATCCGTTGTGGGGATTATGTAACTGGAGATGTTCTAGAATGTTCGATGGGCTTCGATCTGGAGCTTTCTGCGGGGTTTGTAACGGAAAAACAAAGAGACGCTTTCGAACTGTGTTGTGGTGAGGACGTGTGAGATGGCTCCTCAAAATTGTGAGGGAGTTAAGCGTCTTCGGGTGAGGTTTGCCCGAAAGTTGGACAGCCGCGGGGTCGTATGGTAGCGAGAAGTATGATTAGTGAACCAAAACGTCATTTTACTGATCTGAACCGTGAATCAATTACCCGCTCTTTTGGTATTGCTGACAATGTTCTGTAGTGAATTTTTGTGTTTCAACGATGTGTGTATAATAAAACTGTAAATACGTACTGTGCCATCTCTAATGAGGATTAAAGTCAACTGACAAAGGAATACCGTTGGATTACTTTTTTCGTGTGATTATCTACTTCCAGTGTATGTGTGTATTCGCGTAACATTTAGATGGAATTTCCAGACGACCCTCGGTCAATGGATACTAGTACCGAGTGTAAGGACCGAATGATGTCTTTATGGTGAGTTGTTCCATTTTAGTTTCTGAACCTCTTACGCTAGGGGGTGCCAATGTCTTACCAGTAAATTTATATTGTCTTTGTCTTATTTAATTTCATTCTGAGGCAGAGATCAGTCTCAAATTCTCGTGTAGTGGACATTTCTGATTTAGTGGGAGTTTCAGAGTCACCTGAAGCTCCTACCGGACCTTGGGGGGCACTACGACAATGTACTAGTCTTTGGTCTTGTACCGAATCTAGTAGCACCAATCGTGCCATGATTAATTTCTTTATCGGGTACTATACGATCACACTTCTTCGTAGGCCGTTCAACGTGACATTAATTGGTGCCGTGACCAGGATAATTTTTTTTTTCGAGGATTGCGAAAGTGCATTTCTCTTTTGCTAAACTCATGTTTTGGAACCTGACCAAAGGAAAGTCATTTATGGGAAATTCCCAGTTTTGTTATATAGTGGCTATTTGTAATATACATTTCAACCTGTATTTATGTTGAAGAATGACTGTTTCGGTTTTCAGTAAATTTTCTCTAAATATACTTGAGAAATGTCCACATAAACAACCAATCTGGATTTTTGTTGTTTAGTTCATTGCTTTATAATTTCTTTTTGGAGAAATATTAGGTTAATTAATAAACTCATTGTCACTTTGGTTAATGATTTTCTTTGTCAATGGTTCACTGGTTCCCGAAGGCAACAGTTTTGTGGAACATGCTGATAATTATGTTTCTTTTTATTAATTCGTATAGACATCTCTGCCTCTAATAAATTTATGTTCAATGTGACGGCATGTAAAGAAATTTTTTTTTGGTTTTCGGTTGATTGGGTTCAGAACAAATAATGGTTGTGACATAAGTTCGGTTGCACCACACTTTTATGTATAAACGATTTTTGAGAACTTTTGTCAAAATTGATTGAATATTTTATTTTCATGCATTGATAATAATGATTGAAAGGTGTCATAAAAGTAAATCACATTGTTTGAATTGTGATATCAATAGACTGTTGATGAAATTTAAATATGTTGGTGTATGAAAGTGTCATATTTGAAAATTAGTAAAAAAAAAAAGAGTCGAAGGTCAAAATGCCACCGAAAAGAAAAGTGACACAGAAGTCTGTGGGTACAGGTGTACAACCCGTAGGGGGTGCGTCAGGAAGCATTTGTAGTAGTACTACACAAACTGTATCTAGCTCGGGAGATAATAGTGTGGGAAAATCACAGTTTATGTTAAATGTCGCACCTTTTGATGGAGATTCGAGCGTGACAAAGTACTTCGTGGAACAGGTCAAAGACATTGTTGAGGTGAATTCGTGGTCAGAGAAGCAGGGCATTTTGTATCTCAAGAGTAAACTGACAGGCGCTGCATTAAAATATGTTTTGGAAACTCCAGATCTAAGGTATGCCACTTCGGTAAATAAAGTGACCGAGGCATTATTGTCTTTTTTTAGACCAGTAGAAAAAACTTATTCAATGGTGGATTTTCATGCTTTGACAATGGAACCATCTGAAACGATATTGAGCTTGGCTCATAGAATTAAACTCGTTACTTCGAGTGTCTTTAAAATTCAAAACAGAGAGGTATTTGACGAAATTTTATTGCAGAAATTGCTGTCGTCCATTGATAGTAGACTAAGAATAAAAATTTTGGAGTTGGGATTGAAGGATTTTGATGAAGCAATAAAGAAATTGCAGGAGATTACTTTACTTGAGGAAAAGGTGAAATCGTATGATACTGTCAAATTTTCGAGGGATCATGTGTTTGCGTTGGAAAAGAAAGTACAGGCACTGGAAGGACAGGGTGATAACTCGAATACAAAGATTGTTGAATCGAATGTGGAAATTAAAAAGCAGGAATTTAGTGGAACGTTAAAGTTATGGTTCATCAATGAATCATGCGTTTGGGTTTCTGGACTACGGTGTTTATTATTTACACTTTACACTATGTACAAAACAGTTTTCTCGTTTCAAAGATGATCAGTTCTCCAATGCACCAGATCATCACTATAATGAACACAAGTTCACAGTTCACGTTATATGCTTTCGTGAATCGTCAGTTTTTACGCACTCGGGCTCAAACCTCCCGGTGCCGCTGTATCGTTCATTTTTGAGACCAAGTCCCCGAATTTTCATCCACAGCTCGGAGATCCCTCCTCAGCCTCGCTTCACTCGATGCTGCACAAATTGGGTCTCTCCCCTCCTCTCGGGTGTGGGTCGTATTTATGGGGGTGCCTTGACCTTCGGTCAACGGGCGCGCTAGAGGACGCACGTACGCAGATTTTGCCATCACGTACACCATCGTTCGCTCACGTACGCCCTCCTTGGGTCACGTAGCCCGTCAACCTAGGCCTAACCTGACACCCCCCACCCAAAACTGGCTACTGGGCGACCAGCTCTGTAGACAGTCCAGAGGAGTCACTAGGGTAGCCCCCACATCTATCTCTCTCTGAGAGCTTCCCTTGTATGTCACCATCGTCATTACATTCTTGCACCGCCAATCTAGATAATGCATATGCATTTTGATGCAGTTTACCCTTTCTGTGGGTAATTTTTAACTTGAATCTTTGCAGCGCGAGAGCCCATCTCTGTAATTTCGGACTAGGAGATGCATTCTGGGTAATAAACGTCAACGGATTATGATCCGTTATCAATTCCACCTCAGCCCCAAATGTCCACACTTCAAATTTCTTTAATGCCCACACTGCCGCATAGGCTTCCCTCTCGGCCACTGCCCAGCGCCTCTGCGCCTGATTGAATTTTACGCTAGCAAACGCAATCGGGTGCACCTTCTCATCTTTCCTCTGGGCGAGACACGCGCCTGCTCCTACATCGCTCGCATCCGCATATACTACGAACGGACGCCCCACCTCTGGCGTGTACAGAGCTACCGCTTTGCATAACAGCTCCTTCAATTTTTGAAACGCTTTCTCCTCTACCTCCGTCCATGGTATGTTAATGGGAACCCTACGTTTCGTCAATTCGGTCAGCGGTAACGCAACTTCCGCGAAATTTGGAACGTAATCCCTATAATAGTTGAAAAGGCCTAGCGCCCTTTTTAACTCTTTCTTCGTGGTCGGGGACTTTAATTTCGCTACTGCTTTTACCTTTTCCGCG